>JBBPKI010001205.1:0-14001 GCA_038089155.1 Nevesoporus exiguus
CGGCAGTCTCTCTGCTAACTTCGTCATGGACCGTTACGGCCGGAAAGGCGCGAGCCGCCTCAGTGCTCTGTTCAACACCGCTGGCGCAGCTATCTCCGGCTTAGCACCTTCCGTTACCCAGATGGCAATAGGCAGGCTCGAATTATTCTTCCAATACCAACACCATGTGTCCTGACGACGCGTTGCTTCCTAGATTCTTTGTCGGCGTCGCCGCCGGAATCGGCATCTGTGTTGGTCCCATTTACCTTGCCGAGATCGCACCGCCGGATATCAAGGGCAGTCTGGGTAACTTTCCTTCTACACGCGTCCTTCCAATGCTTCATGATTCAACCTAGGGGTTCTGACCCAACTAGCCATCGTCATTGGGATCATGCTAACCCAGATAATGGGCTTTGGTCTCGCCACACCCACGCAGTGGCGTTTCGTCCTTCTCATTTCTTCCGCCCTGTCTGCGGCGCAACTCCTCGTCGCGCCCGTCATCATAGAATCGCCCGCTTATCTCATGCGGAATGGCTTTACCGCTCAACGTAAGGCTGCCCTTCGGTCTTTGTGGGGAGCTCAACTCGGAGACCCTCATCTGGACCGTAAGTCAGTCATCTACCCCCCAGTCCGTGCTCACCCCCTTGCTCAGCCGAGGATCTCGGCGAGCAACCGCTTCTTACCCCGACCGACGAGCCTGATGGAGCCCCTCGCACGGGACAAGCTGTGGCAGTCAGCATTCCTCAGCTTCTCACTTCTCCAGAGCTCCGGAGGCCTCTCCTCACCATCGTATTTGCAATGATGTCCCAACAGATATCCGGTATGGATCTGCCTCGCCCTCTTTCGTGCACCTCCATCTCACGGATCAAACGCAGGGATCAATGCGGGTATGGTATTCACCCAATTCACCCCTTCCCCCAACATGTTCATCAGATACCAGTTTTATACTATAGCAACAACATCCTCTCGAAATCCCTCCCAGAGCTCGCGGCGTACGTGTCGCTGGGGACCTCGGTCGTCAATTTTCTGATGACGTTTCCCCCGATATTCCTGATCGAGGTGCTCGAATCGTCGAACGCGATCGATATTGTACTCACGCTACGTTCCAGCGTGTTGGCAGAAAGCAGCTGTTTCGCTGGTCTGTTTGCGGAGCACTCGTCTCTCATCTGGCTGTAGGTTACGGTCTGAATTCGGGATGGGTCACCCTCACGAGCATCGCGATAACTACCTTTGTCATGTGGGTGTCTATCAAACTTCTACTTCTCGTCCTGACCTTTCTGGCAGGTCGTTTGCCGTTGGTCTGGGACCCATCCCCTTCGTGATCATTCCAGAGGTCGCGCCTTTCCACGTGAGTGCACACCGTCGCAGAAGCCACTCTATGATCGAGCGATTTTTCATTTGCGTAGGCTGTCTCTGCGATATCGTCGGTCGGGTTGTCACTCAACTGTGAGCCGCCCGCTTTCCACCGTGCTGCGCCCTCACATTCTATATAGGGATTATCAACTTTTTCGTCGGCCTTGTCTTCCTTCAAGTGAGGAATTTACTCGCGCGCGGGGATCCGATGAAGGAGGGAAGGGTGTTTTACGTGTTTGCAGCCGTCTTGTTCCTTTCTGCTTGGTGCTTCTCGAGGGTGTACAGGGGATGAGTAGCACTCGCAGGGAGTCGCGTTACATAATGAGATAGCTAGACAAGTCTCTCGTCTGAAGCCATGTCCGAGCGGGAAGTCAAGGAACTCGACGCCTTCTTTGCTTTCTTCACCACCTTTGACCTCGCGCGCCCCGTGTCTACGATATCGGACCTCAGCGATGGGGCCGCCCTCTTCGAAATCCTCTCCCTCGTGTGAGTCCCTTGTCGCGCCCGAGGGCGAACAACCCAAATCTCAGCGTCGTACCGCGTAGAGACGTGGACTACTTTCGACAGTCCAGCCGCACAAACGCACCCCAGCCCCCCGATAACTGGGTCCTGCGTTTCAGCAACCTCAAGCGTCTCTACCGTCTACTCACCCAATATTTCACAGATGTGCTCCAAAAGCCGACGAGCGGGCTCGAGGTGCCCGATCTGCAAGCCATCGCCAAAGACTACAACGTTGGCGCGACGCTGGTGCTGTGTCGTATGACCATCGCAATCGCGGTGCAGTCCGAGAAGAACGAGGAGATTATCGAAAAGATTCAGAAACTGAACGAAGGTGCGCAACATCAGCTGATGAAGGCCATCGAACAGGTGTGTGGCGTGTTCTCTGGGCCCTGGGCGTGGGTCTAGTGCAGCGTGCTCGGCGAAGTGCACGACATGGTCTCAATCTCCGCGGGCAGGTCATGGTGAAGATTAATGCGTCACAGAGCGACAACGGCATCGGAGAAGCGATGACAGAGTGCGTTTCATCCTGTACCCATCGTGTCTGCACCTCGCGTTGCGCATTTAATGCCTACTCCAGAGACGATCACTACTACCAAATACAGTCTGAGCGGAGTCACATCCTGGCGGAGAAGGAGACTATCGAAAAAGTTTACCAGGTCCTCCTGGAAGATCACCGTGTCCTTCAGACCAATTTCGATGATGCCGTCTCCGAAAAGGACGATGCCCTCACCCGTCTTCGCGAGATACAGCGCGACCTCGAGAGCAGACGGAATGACAAGGCGGACGTCATGATGCGTGCTGAGATCGACAGGCTTCGGTCAGAGCTGTGAGTCTTCTCGTGCGGCCGTCCAGAGGGGTCGCCGAAGCACCGTCTAACGCCTTGGGGAGATGCTAGCCAGAAGAGCGAAGACAATCTCGCCATGACGGAAGCTGAACTCGAGAAACAGACGGGCCTGGTTAGCGAGCTCACGCGCAGGGTGGACGAACTTCAGGTGACGGCCGACCTGGCTGCACGCCTCAAGGACCAAGTGGACGAGTATGTTGCCGTCATGTCTCATGAAGTGACCGGCTTGACGTTTTGCAGATATCGTCATGCGGCGGACAGGCTTCAAAAGACGGAGAACGTCATGGAGAAATATAAAAAGAAGCTCCAAGAAGGCGCCGACCTACGACAGCACGTTAAAGTCAGTCTACTCGTGCCTCGTCTTGCCTATCTCTCACGCGTTACGTCCACGAATAGTCGCTCGAGCGCCAAAATGCAGATCTCGTCGACAAAAACGCGTCCCTGGAAGAGGAATACCGCAAGGTGGCGGCATTCAAGCCCCTCATGGAATCTTACAAAAACCAAATCGCCGAGCTCGAGACCAAAGTAGCTTCGCGAACACAAGAGATGGAGACGGTCAAGTTCGAGCTCGATCAAACACGCACGAAACTTCGCATTACGACGGAGGAGCGCGCGAAGGACTCGGAAATGCTTGAGCTATACCAGGAGAGACTGCGCGAGCTGGAACTCACTTCTCACCGTGCTCCATCAGTCAGCAAGCCGACTAGCCGAGAGGAGGAACCCCAACAAAACATGACTACCTTGACTGAAGAGGAACTGATGGGTGAAGAGTCCTTTGCACTCAACAATGAACTTGATGATGCTCTCTCGGGAACGACTATGACCGATCTGAAGCTCCAGATCAAGAAACTCGAGAGAGAGCTTTCCGCAGTCAAGAAAAACGAAGTGGACGGCAGTCGCATCTTGGTATTAGAGAATCTCCTGGAGGACGCAAACCGCATGAAATCACGCTACGAAACTGATTACCTTGCAGCGCACCGGGAGAAACTCGTCCTACAACGCGACTTGGAGGAGGTTCGCAGTGGCAAAGCATCGGGCGACGGGTACGCATGGCGCACGTACTTTTCCCAATGGTGACTGATCGTGTTTCGCTTTTAAAGTGCTGAGGCAGCCATCGCTCTTCGCCAACGTTTGAACGAAACGGTCGACCAACTAGACGCACTACGAACAGAGCATGCGGATCTCGAAGTCCAATTCGAGACCCAGAAGCGCGAACTTACCATTGCCAAATCTGACCGTTCGTGCCCCATCTACGTCCCACCTATCCTCGCTAATCCGCACTCCGCTAGTGAACCTCATCAACAAAGACCAAGTAGAGATACTCGCCTCGCTACGAGAATCTGTCAACGAAGACAAGGCAGCCCTGGAGGCGGAGACGGAACATCTAAAGAAACAGATCAAGGAACTGAACGAGAAAAACCGAATGCAACTCGAGCAAGTCAATGCTCTTCTGCTCGAAAAGGTCACTCTTCAGAGCGAGGGTATCGGGCAGAGGGAAAAGATGCTACAGCGCGAGCGGGCCATCGGGTTTGGTTTCTTTCGTGACACTGTTTGTTCTACTGACGATGCGTACTCAGGGATCTGCGTGCATCCCTGTCGGGCAAGGATGTGCCCGAGGACGTCAAGTCGAGGTTACTCGCCCTTCATGAGGAGAATCTGAACGTCAAGGAGCAGCTAAAGACCACTCAAGACAAGCTTGCCAAGGCCAAGACGGTAACGCTTCGATTTAGGTATTCACTTCCAATCTCATACCTGACTTTTTCCAGTTCATCAAGTCTCAAGACAAGCTCTTTAAGGAGGAGCAGGCGAAGCTTGCTTCCATGACTGCCGTAAATATATGTTTCATTACTTCCCTCCATCTTCTGACTCTCGTACATAGCAGAACGTTTCTGAGGAGGCACAAGGTAACTTCCAGATTCAGATCGAGGAACTCAAGGAGGAACTGGTTCGTGCCAATGTCCGTACTTTCCGATTCGTGACTATCTACTGGGTACTGACGGAGCACGTGGTGCAGACGCGTTATTTGGACCTAGAGAAGCGGTACCAGTTTGAGTTTTACCACATGAGTGGTGTCATACATCACACTGGCATGCTTCGCCTCTGGAGTTCGTATGCCCAGCCGACTTCGAAAGGGAAGTCAGAGCCCAGTGCATGGTTGGGACAACAACGAAAGAACGTGAGTGTGCGCGACATTGTCCGGCTGGTTGTCTTACTGAAGGTTGCGTGCAGCTCGGACACGTCTTGCATCGGTAGTGTCAGGTTGTGCAGGAGCGTTCGTTTTCTGGTTTACAACGCTATCAGATCTTTTGTTCGCGGACTCGATATTATTACTACATACCCTTTCGATAATGCTGTTACTTATGGTTGTCTCAGAGCAAGGCTTGGACTTGCCCACTTGATCCATGACCGGCTCCGGCAGGCCGCTCTTTCCCGCTCACAATGATTCGGACGCTCACTGGGACGAAGGCCATTTGATCTCTCCGCCGTGAAATAGGGCCGTCGTGGTACGACAAGCTGCTTGCGATGACTTCGAATGTCATCCAAATCGACGGAAGTTTCTGCGAAGGAGGGGGACAGCTCCTACGAAATGCTGTTACATTCTCTACCCTCCTCTCCAAGCCGATCTCCATCTCAAACATCCGACTTAATCGTCGGCCTCCAGGCCTGCAAAGGCAGCATGTAGCGGGTACGTCCCTTTCTCCAGCAAGCTTGGATCCCTCCAACACCCGGTCACGACTCGTAGGCATAAACCTTGCAGCAGCGATCTGTTCCGCCGAAACCAAGGGTGTAGAGATAGACTCTACCACAATGGAGTTCTGCCCCGGTTCAATTCAACTACCCACTGGCAGAACGCTCACCGCAGACCCGGGCAGCGCAGGCTCCACGGCGCTCCTCCTCCAGGTCGCCCTCCCTTGCCTCCTGTTCGCCCCATCACTGGACCCGGGACACCACAACGAAGACGGGAACTCGGAGGGCCCGACATCTGTCCTCGCGCTCCACGGCGGCACCAACGCCGCGCTCGCCCCCCAAATCGACTTCACGCAACACGTCCTCCTCCCCTTCCTCTCCACCCACCTCCGCGTGTCGTCCTCTCCCACCCTCTCCGTGTGCCGGCGCGGATACTTTCCCAAGGGCGGCGGCACCGTCCTGTGCACGGTCCCCGCCGCCGTCACGGGACCGCTCCCCCCCGTCGTGTTGACGACGCGCGGGCAAGTACGTACGGTACGCGGCGAAGCGCGTGTCGGCGGGCTCCCACTTTGGCTCGCCCAGCGCATGGTAGCAGGCGCCCACCGCGCACTGGTCACGCTCGGTATCCACACGGGCCACATCACGCTCACAGCCGTGCGGGAGCGCGACGCGGACGTCGTCGGTGCGGGTGGGGGCATCCTGTTGTGGGCCGAGACGGACGGCGGGTGCGTGCTCGCCGGGTCCGCGGTGAGCACACGCGAGAAGCGGCCTGAGGCGGTCGGGGAGGAGGCTGCGCGGGAGCTCGTGCGGAACTTGGAACACGGGGGGTGCGTGGACGAGTATTTGCAGGATCAGATGATCGTGTTTCTCGCGCTGGCCGAGGGGACGTCGGTCGTCAGAACGGGGCCGTTGACGGATCATACGCGGTGGGTCGTTGACTCTCCTCGTGCGCGATGACGTTGACTGAGGGGTGTGACAGAACTGCGATCCATGTAGCCCAGCTCATGACGGGAGCACGGTTTCAGGTTAACGAACATGCTCAAGGCACGATCATTACTTGTGAAGGGATTGGATTCGTCCCATATCCCCCGGCCGCTGTGCGCGAGTAGTAGCGTCCTGATAACTTGCATAGCGAACCTTTCCCGATAAACATTACAATTAGGAATGTGCAACGGTCCATAGCTCGGGACGCTGTATTACATGGGAGAAGCGAGATCCAGTGGATACAATAGAGCGTGTATGCGTTCCGTCAACACAGCAGTCCTCCCTTCATGTCCCTATCGGTTCCAAGAAAGAAGTGACATGTCTCCTAGACGTCTACGATGCGATTAGCCCAAATGGATCATTTACACGGATACAAGCGACATACCTGGGTTTGAAGAGATGACGAATGGTACCCGCAAGCGCAAGAAGCACGAAAACGCCTGCTGCTGCTACATACGCCCATCCCAAGAACGGATTCTTACCACCCATCCAAGAAACCGTGGAGATTACGAGCGACTTGGTTCCCTTGAAGCCTTGTACCGGGTAGTCTTGGACAGGATCTGTGAGTTACATTGAAGGACTATCCCATCCACACAGCTCACTGTAATAGATCTGAACCTGGTATTGTCCAGCAGGCAAGGTGGCCGTATCGTTTCTCCCATACAGTTTCGAGAACGTGGGTAAACCTGCCGTTCTCATCCAGTTCTGGAAGTGGTAATCTTTCGTGAGATCAGGGGGTGGGTTTGCGTCCGAGTAATTGTTCGGATATCTAAGCGCCCAGTTGGGAGGTGGTACGATCTCATCGAGCTTTCCGACATAACCAGACGTCGCACTGTATTTCTTGGCTTCGCCAGGCCAGGCGATGCCGTTCTGGGTGAAGTTATAGTCCGACGCGCCAGATGGGTCAATGACACTAGGGGTAGAGATATTAGAAATTGGACGGAATCCAAAGATCGTATCTGTGTATCGGGTCATTTCCTGGGTCGTCCTCGAGAGCAATCGAGAGTCGAGGGCTTACCGTTAAATAGCGAGTTTGCAATCAAACCACATGGGTAGATGGCCTTTCCGTCACTCGTTACCGCCAACGGCTTGCAGTTGCTGCTGCTCAGCGTACTTGCACTCACATACTGACCCTGAAGTTGGGAGGTGTCGAGACTCTGTACGTAACGTCGATTGTTTTGATAAAAGTTGGTTAGCTTGTAATACTGGAGCACGGAGGCCGATAGGTTTGCCACGACGTCAAATTGGATGAAGCAATTATGAGTTTGATTTGGGGGAGCCGTCGAGTCGTAGAAATATGCGTAAGCTGGTGGGGTAACGGACTTTCTGCTATCGGAGGAGCGAAGGTTGTATGAATACGAGGGCATCGGGTAGAACGTGAGATTATTCGAGGACGTGGAGTTTGGCAGATTCCAGCAATCTGTGTAATCGAAGGTCATTTCAGAAACCTGTTATTTCCAGATGGAATTGGAGATGATGAGCATGCGTATGCAGAAAGGTAAGAAGATGAATCGGGAATGAACGGAGGGCGTACCAAGCCGCTTCCCCACACGAGCAGACCGCCTATGGGGGCGAATATGATGCCAGTGATGAACAACGTAGGTAGGACGGTTTTTGGGGTAAGTATAGGCTGCCATGCTTTCAAACGCTGTTGCTTGAAAGCGGTATCTAGAGGATTGCTGCGGTCGGAGACTGGGAAAGAGGGACTCGATTCGGCCAGACTTACTTGCGGGCCGTCTCCAGCTACCCTTCTCCTTCTTACGCTCGCCGTTTGCGTTCTGGTCGTCTACGTCGTCGTTGCGCTGCTTTTTGCGGCTGAACAGGCCCATCGTCGTGGAGGTAGTCGTCGAGAAAGACGTATTACTGTGCTGAATAACACAGCCACCGTGATGACCGTCGGCAGTGTCTCCGATTAGTCAGCAACACTGGGACAACGGCCGATGGTGTCGCCGCTAGCCGCATTCTCAACAGAAGCTCGTGAGCCCGATGGTTCCAGACACACTACTTGATTCATTTTTTTCTTTTCGTTTCATAAGCGAAGCGATGGTATGCGTGGCGTTGGACTGATCAGAACTGTCTGTTCCTGTCTACTACAATTTGCATACTGTCAAAGAAAGTTCCAGTCTATCAGGCAACCCCATGAACAACAGCAAAAGGGGATATGAGATTGCTGAGCAGAGGAGCAGATGATCCGTCAAGAGCGAGGACCTTGGTCTCTTCTGCATCCCACTCCACTTGGTCAAAAAAGCCAGCGGCACCGGACATGTGGGCTACTCGGGCACAAGCTGCGTGGAGTGCAAGCAGCTCAGGATTAGGTAGCTCCGCTAACTGAGATTGCGACGTGAACTCGACAACCATGTCCGACTTGATTTTGTACGATCCATACATCGTGTTGAGGGTGTGGATATATCCCTCGTCCTGCTCGTCGAACACGGTGACTTTATAGCGGTTTCGCTGTGCAGGTTATCGGTTAGAATGACGAGTAGGGTATGAATAGCCCACCTCTGTAGTACATTCGAACCACAGATCCATGCGGTCAAACTTTTGATGCAAAAAGTGCTCTAAGGAGAGCAGATTCCAGATATAATGGATACCTCCTGCGTTTCGGAAAGCCTCCGCTAAGTTCGTGAATCCGAAGGATTCCAAGATGGCCATGGCACCAGCAGCATAGTGTGTCTGGACAACGGGCGAATAAGATTGAAGACTGCACGCTTACTGAGGGAATCACACTTTGTTCTCTATCGGACTGCCTTCGCCAGTATCCCTGGCCTCAGGGTCGATACCTTGCATGGTTGATTCGTTCAAAATGTGACATGTCTCGACCGTGGTATTGACGATACCATCGCGCTTCGCTATACGCTGCAGTTCCTTGTTGTGTTTAAGCGATGTTTCATCGATCATGCCAGTGATCATACACCGGAATCCATCACGTGCTAGCGCCTGATTGAATATGAGGAAAAGGGTAGAAAATGAGCCGACTCGGAGTAGGGTATGCGCACCTTCTTTCTGGAAGCCCCATAATCCTTATTGGTGAGTTCCACCGAATCTTTAATCATATCTTCTAATGTCTCGAAGGGCTGACGTGATAGATGCGAGGAAGGGGAGTCGTACTTGGTGTTGGACGATCGAACTTGAAAGCCACTATAAGCGCTGAGTCAGGAGGACAAATAGCTGGTCGCACACAAACGGATGAGTTTATCACGACACAATTTGCCGACACTAAAGACGACATCGTGTTCATCGCCACTGGCCCACCGAAGTGGTGATACGAGCCACAGAGCGAGTTCCGAGCAAGCTGTGTTGCCAAAGAGAATTCTCCGAGCGCGAAATTCAAGGAGAAGGAATCCGGCGACTCTGGCGGAAATGATGTTCTGTTTCTCCTGCTTCTCGGTGGCATGTTGTTCTGCTTTAAGTACTCTATTGTAGGCATTGAGACAGTGGGGAAGCACATCCAATTCCATCTCCTTGACCCAGGAAGAATTGGGACGGGGGAGGGAAGATTCCTCGACGGTCATCGCCGTGGTGGTTGATCTGGATCAAGAGCGTGTACTCGAGCCTGCCTTTAGTTATTATGTAACACCTGGAGGCCCTTGATTTGCCCCTATAGTACACCGCTCGGTTTATTCGTTCATTCGCGACGACATTCGCACCACGGTCATCCTGCCTAGACAAGGAGCTTGGGGCTGAAGAACATTTTCCACCAGCAGGTCACACCGACACCGTAACCCATATTGTACTAACATACCAGAATTATTACATTCCTTTCTGTTCTTTTAAATAGTCTTTCAATGTGCTATAATCATCGTTAATGTAATGTCTTAATATAAGATGGGAAAATGTATACCAGAGGCCGTCCCTCTTTCCTTCTCGCTATTAATTTCATTCGCCTTTTCTTCTTTGGATGCGACCATGGTCGCGCTGCAGGCCATCGACGAAATCGCGAACCCGGCGAATGTCATTCAGCGCATCTACGATGATGATGACGACCAACAACGCGTCCATCGTCTCCCAGCTGCGGTCACAAAGCACTTTACCGCTCTGTTCCTCAGTCCGAGCGACCCCCGCGCGTTGAACCAGGTCACCAAGATCATCTACCGGCCTCTCTCCACCTTCGTGCTGATTGTATTCATGTAGCTCCCGCCTCTCGATGTCGTTCATCCCCCAGAATCGTATACGCAGGGCGCGCTTGTGCGCTTCCGCGCCATGATCCAAGATACCTCCCTTCAAAATGAGATGTATCTCGCCAGACTCGCCAACGACAAGTGTGGAGGTTGGGGAATACAACATGCGCGCGACGACTACGACATGGATGGCCTCGACCCAGAGAGCCTCGGAACCGCCTCCATCTTTTGGGCCGTCTCTGTGCCTGCCGAGTCACCCTGGCGAGCCGCCGAATTTTCTCAGTCAGAGTCGAGTGCGCGCGATATCGCCTTTCTGCATTCGTCAGTTGATCAGTTGGGCTAGCGAGTTTTTCTCCACATCAGCCCCATCAGCCCCACAAGTTCCCTGTTCCAGGAGCACCTCATATTGGTGTTCGAGTCAAGGTGCCATGTCTCTGCCTCCATTGCATCCCTCACTGATCCATACAAGATATACGACAATGCTGGCATAGAGAACTTGCGTTCGACCGATGTAGTCACTTTCGTTGGGATTGCTTCATCAGAGTCGTATGTGTGATAAACCAGATCGTTGACCTTGAGCTTTCTGATGTGGTATTTTCCAAGTCTTAGTGCAGAAGATGATTCTCCGCTAGAAGTCACCGTATTGCACGTTCTCTGTTACAAGGCGGATTCTGCAAGTCCACGCCTTGCAAACATCGACCCCAGCGTCCGCGTGGATCTCATTGATTGGATATCTAGCGAAGCCTTTGGTGGCGACAATGATGCTGCAGAGTGGCTTCTTCTCCAGCTGGCTTCAAAAGTGTTTGTATAGACTTGTATCCTTGACATTTTGGTAATCCTCGTCACAGACATACTCGCGCAATCCCGCTTCTCCCCCCCTCCCTGACGATATCATGCTTTCCCCAGCCTTCTTCATCAAAACTTATTCCGACGCTCTCGCACGTCCTTACAGAGCTTTTACCCCAGCACCTGCTTATTCCACTTTCATTGGATGTCTTAAACAAGACCCCCTTCCTTCCCGAAAGCAAAGAAGAGGACTTACACTCCGGATATCTACAGCTCGCCCCTGGGACGACTATTCTTTTGACCGAGAGTGCAATTCAAGAGGGTAAACTGCTTGAGAGAGGTGCGTTGTAGTTCTCTCTCTACTTATTGATCAATGACTGCACTCGATGGTAGGCATCACGAACGTTCGAGCGATTCAAGACGTTATCAACACGCAGACGGTGGAATATATATTTCCGTTTTCAAGTAGATTCACCTTTCACACCGATCTCTCTATGATCATAGTGAGTGGGGGAAGGAAGAGTGCATTATTTCAGGTGATTCAAGACAGGAACTTTGTTGCCTTGCTATCACTCACCTTTTGTTCTTATGCGCTCATGCAGACCAGCGTTAACATTCCCCTCCGGCAGTCTCTTACTACATCTAGTTTATTCAAACCCAAAGAAGAGATTTATCTGCCTCCAGTGGAGAAAATGACAGCTTACCGCTCATACATCGCTACATGCAAGGCGGTGAGCGAAAAGGTGCAGGTCACTGAAGAAACCTCCAAGGTAATGATGTCCATCATACGCGGCACGCGGCACGACCTCTGATTACACACAGTACATCCAAGATGACTTTGTCCGTCTGCGTCAAGAAGACAAATCAGTGACTCCAGATGAACTCATACACCTCATGAAGGTGGCGAGGTAGAATCTCCTCGCGTTAACCCCTATATATACTAACGCTCGCAATATCACAAAGACTGCTTGCGGCTTCAAGGTTGCGGGAAGAGATCACCATCGATATATGGGAACAAGCCAAGGAACTCGATAGCCGGAGGCAGGCACGTAATGTAGTGTAGGGTGAGTATAGCAACTGGACGACTGGGAAGCATGGAACCTGGTAACTCACTCATCCCATGTGCAGACAATCTTTACCAAGAAGTAACATGTGTGGAAACTAACATGACGTACACAATAACAATAATCGTCCGCTGCCTCACTGCGTCACCCGTCCGAATCAAAACGTCCCATCTCGTCACGTTTAAAAACAGACTAGCAAATCCTCACGTTGGATGTTCTGTCGGACTGTGAATCACCACTGTCTACTTTCAGGACTTGAGAATGAGCGGCAATGCTGTTCTCATCACACGGGGCACGCAACTTGCCTTGCGGCGCGTTCCTCGAAAAATTGGTAACGTCCTCAATGATGGAGGGGTGTCAGTTTTCAACAGCGAGGAGTTGTGAGTGACCATCATTTTTGTCGACCGACGAATGCTGGATGTGCTCCGTTGCAGCGCCTATCTGGTAAATTTGGAGTGAGTGGTTTCATGCAAATGCGGTACACCGACTTCACCTTCTTCAAGCATCGGAGGTCAAGACTTCTGGGTTACCTTTGACACTGGCTCTTCAGATATGGTAGTTCGCTCCTGGTCATTCGCAAATATTTTCTTACTGTGCCATTGTCAAGTGGGTCGTTTCATCTGGATGCGCAGACCCAGACTGTCAAGGCGTCCCGACCTACTCTCCGTCGGCATCCTCCACTCTTCATTCGTCAGGTTTATTTTTCAGGCTGTTCTACCTTCTCGGTTCTGTGGGGGGTACTGTAGCTACTGAGATTGTCACTCTTGGCACCATCCAGATAGTCTCTCAGACATTTGGTACTATAATCTTTCGACCCATCTCGCTACTGATCAACACTCACATCATCCTCTTCTAGCACTAGCCAATGAAACGAACGGGCTGTATCTCGGAGCAACTGGAAACTCTGGAATCCTTGGTCTCTCATTTTCGCCTGCAGCTGCGATTGGACCAGCAGTGGGGATGACCATACTGGACAACATCTTTGCCCACCTGGCTGAATCTGACCGTTTCTTCGCCTTCAAGCTCGGTCGCATCGGCAATCTTAGCGATCCAAGCACCACCAACTCGTCGTTCACCATTGGCAAACTTGATTCGACCATTGTCGACTCCCCCAACAGGGCCAGTCAAATCACGTACTATCCCGTGTTCAAAACGCAATCGAGTCCGTATGACTACTGGAAGCTGCCCATACGCAACCTGACCATCGACGGCCACCCACTGCCGCTGTCCGCTTCGCTTGTGCCCGGCGCGCCTTCTCCAATCGCGGTCCTCGACACGGGCACGACGCTCATTCTCGGGCCCACGCCAGACGTTAAGACGTTTTGGGAGAGCGTCGGGACGGGTGGGTCTACGCGGTATAACACATTGACGAATTTGTGGGAAGTACGCTGCGACCGCGCGGTCGACGTTCGCTTCGCGTTCGGGCAAGGCGACCACTCGGGCGAGTACGCTGTGCATCCCGAGGACATCAGCTGGGCAGAAGGTGGACAGGCGGACGGATGGTGTATGGGAGGCGTGCAAGCCAACGACGGCGTGCGTGAACGGGAAATATCCATTAGATCGCGCGAGGCGACTGACACGAGGTTCTTCGTAGGTGAACTCAGGGGACTGGCTGCTGGGGGATGTATTTCTGAGGGTAAGTTGAGACGTGGGGTGCGCTGCAGCATGCTCAGTCTGCTTG
>JBBPKI010001206.1:2904-14001 GCA_038089155.1 Nevesoporus exiguus
TAGAACGAATGTGAATGAAGTGAAGGTGTTTGACCTAGACTTGGTCAGGTGACATGTCCCACGGTCACGTGATAGTGGTCATGTGACTTGATAAGATAAGATAAGTGGAGAAATTGTAACATTACCCCCCTCCTATGAATCGCATTCCAGGCGATTGAAGGGAACCTGGGAGGGTTCTGTGATATTCGTATAGGAAGAAAATAAAGAATCGAAGTCTGTTTGGACCATGCGGAGCTTCCGGGGTGCTGCCGGGTTGGAAAGGTAAAAGTCGTTAATGGCCTCTTTGGCGTTAGAGAGGTGGCTCTGAGGTTCCCAAGTACGGTCTTCCTCTTCATAGCCCTTCCAATGTACTAAAAATTCCAGAGTTCTTCCCTTGAGGCGTGAATTGACTATGTAGTCTACCTCGAACTCTGGTTCTTCTCCTTCTGTGCCCACAACGGGTCCCGGGGCAACTACGGGTTGATTTTCCAAGCGCTCTTTATAGGGCTTTACTCTGGAGATATTGATGGTTGGATGTATTTTGAGCGTCTTGGGGAGTTGAAGTTTTACGGCATTCGGGCCAGAAAGTTTGATGATGGTGTATGGACCAATCTATCTTTCGGTGAGCTTCTTTGATGCTCTATTAAGTTTGATGTTCTCCGTAGAGAGCCAGACTTTATCTCCGATGGTGTATTGGGGTCCCTTGGAGCAGTGTTTATCCGCTTGAACTTTCATTGCCTTCTGAGCTTTTTCGAGCGATGCTCTAGCTTGCTCAAGCGTCTCGGAGAAGTCATTGCCAAAAGAGGCAGCCGCTTCATCCTTGGATTTAAGGGGTTCTATCCCCATTCTTGGTTCGTAGGTTTTAGTCACCTCGAACGGTCTTTTCTTGGTTGCGGAGTGTAGTCGGTTATTAAAAGTGAATTGGGCGAGAGGCAACCATTCGGCCCATTGATCTTGCTTTTCGGAGGTGAAAAGACGAAGGTATTGCTGCAGATCTCTGTTTACTCGTTCGGTTTGTCCATCTGTCTGAGGATGGAATGCTGTGGACATCCGAAGATTGATCTTTAGCATCTTGGCAAGATCTTTCATTAATTGGGAAGCAAATTGTGGACCGCGGTCCGAGATGATCGAGTGGGGAATTCCATGATGCTTCCATACATGGTCTCGATATAGCTCGGCTGTGCCAAGCGAGGTAATTGTTTTATTGGTGGGTATAAATTCCACCTCTTTTGAAAATCGGTCGATGACCACGAGGATCGTGTCATGTCCGTGGGAGAGCGGTAGGTTGGTAATAAAGTCCACGGAAATGTCTTGCCATGGACCATTTGGAATTGGATTAGGGATTAATTCTCCCGAGGGGGCCTTGTTCGTTGGTTTCATTCGTGCGCAATGATCGCACCTTGAACAATAATCTGTAACCTGGGTTCGAAGTCCAGGCCATTGGAAGTATCGTTCAATAGAGTTCCATGTTTTATTCGCGCTTCCGTGCCCTGCGATAGGCGAATCATGGTACAACGTAATTATGTCTTGGTGTAATTGTCCCGAAGGAGGTACAAAGATCCTGTCACCAAGATACAGGATTCCGTCTTTTGATAGCAGGTTAGGCTTGTCTGTATCTTTGCCTTTCCACTGCTCTTGGGCTTCTACAATTCTTTCGAGGAGTTTTCTTTCTTCTCCTTCGATTGAGTAACCGTGTCGTGTTTGTACCCTTACTCTATTTTCAGGGATCATTTGGACGCCTTTATTGTCTTCGTCAATTTCAACAGCGTGATCCTCTCGTCGAGAGAGAGCATCCGCTTTTCCCATTTGGGATCCAGGTTTGTTAACTAAGACGTAATTGAATCTGGATAGCCATTGAGACCATCGGGCTTGGCATCTGTTTAGATCTTGCTTTGTCATAAAATATTTGAGGTTCGCATGATCAGTCCAGACCTCAAATTCTCCTGCCCCCTCAAGGTAATGCTGCCATTGTTCAAGAGCCAATATGATGGCGAGCATTTCCTTATCTGCGATTGGGTAATTCCTCTGCTCAGGGGTCATGGAAGCAGAGGAGAAGGCAACAGGGTACCATTTATCTTCTTGTTTGACCGAAAGGACCGCGCCGGTTGCGAAGTCTGAAGCATCAGTTTCTAAGCGGAACTTGTTATTGTTATCAGGGTAGGCGAGTATGGGTGCTGTCATAAAGGCTTCTTTGAGCTGGTCAAAGGCTTCTTGTTCCTGGGGTCCCCACTGCCAGGGTTGATCCTTCTTGGTGAGATCGTTTAGGGGTCTTGAGACTTTTGAAAAGTCTTGAATGAATCTACGGTAGTAATTTGCGAGCCCCAAGAAGCTGTGCACTCCTTTGACATTTTTAGGTGTAGGCCATTCTAAGATGGCTTCTACCTTTCCTTTTTCCATTTTAATTCCTTCGGTGTTAACTACCATTCCGAGGAATTCGACTTCCTTTTGCTTGAAAAAGCACTTTTCTGGTTTCAGGAATAAGTCATGTTCCTTCAACCTTTTGAGAACTTCTTGAACTATCTTGTCATGTTCTTCTTCGTCATCTGTCTTTGTGAAAATCATGATATCGTTGATGTAGACGATTACAACGCCATCCATGTCGGCAAATATTTCGTTCATCATTTGTTGGAAGGTGGCGGGGGCGTTGCATTGTCCGAAGAACATAACTAATGGTTCGTAAGCTCCGGAATGTGAGACGAAAGTGGCTTTCCACTCGTCTCCTTCTTTGATTCTTATATTGTTATATCCCCATCTGAGGTTTAACTTGGTGAACAATTTTGCTCCTTGTAGTTTGTCCACTAGTTGACTTATTAAGGGGAGCGGATAATTGTTTTTTACCATCCACTCATTAAGATATCGGTAATCTTGTACTAGTCTCTTCTTTCCATCTTTCTTTGGTATGGAGAAGACTGGTGACGTTTGTGGAGAGCGGGAGGGTCTAATGTACCCTTTCTTTGTTTGTTCTTCGACGAAGGACTTAAGCTCTTCCATTTCGTCCTTGCTCATTGGGAATATCTTTGCCTTTTTAGGTTGAAAGCCAGGCTTCAGCTTTATCTCATGATCCCAGGGCTTTCTGAGTGGAAGTCGTTCCGACTCTTTCTTACTAAAGACGTCTAGGAAATGATGGTATTCTTTTGGAACCATTTCTTCCAGGGTTGGTTCCTTCTTTTTGGGTACTTCGAGGTTTTTAATGAATCTATGCACGGTCGAAGCATGCTTTAATTCTTCTTCTTCCTCTTTCGCCAGGTTTGTTCCTCGGTCCGAGAGCATGTAACAGGACCTCGGACATCTTGCCATCTTTACCTCTCCTTTCATCCAGTCTATGGTTGGGTTATGTTTTGCCAACCATGTGTATCCTAAGATCATATTATTTTTGCCTAAGTTAGTTACTTCTGCGACTAGGCGTTCGCGGTGTCCTTCATAGTCGAGGATTATTTCTGCTTTGTGAGTTACACTTCCTGCAGAATTCTTTGTTCCATCAACATTGAAGACAGGAATTTCCCTTTCTAGTCTCTCTAATGGGAGCTTGACTTGTTTGGCCCATTCTTGATCTATGAAAACTCCGTTTGCACCACTATCCAAGAGGGCCTTACAAGCATGCCGCTTGTTCTTGGTGGTGGGATGTGCTATTGAGATATCCATAAGAATCTCGTATTGCACCTTGTTATTTCGTAAGAGGATTTGCTCTGGGAAGCTATCCTCATAAATATTTTTTTTGTTTTCTTTGACCAAATTAAGCCTGCATTCCCGTGCAGCAAGCTCCTTTTGTGGAGACCCAGTCTCGGTTGTGGGTAGGTGTACTCTGTAAATAGGACTATCTGGTTCTGAATCTGAGGAATAACACGTAGAGGAGGAATCATAGTCATCGTCGTCTTGTCCATACTGTACAGAGGATGATAGTGAAGAGAAACTATTTTTTGTATTTAAAAGATTTTCTTTCGGCTTCTGAGGTCCCAGATCCCTCAGTTGCCGTACCCTTTTCCCGCCTTCTTCATCTCCGTGTCGTGAAGATCGAAGAAGTAGGCTTTCATTTGTTCGAAGTCCATTCCTTTTATGGCCTTCACTTCCTTAGGCTCTTCCTCCTTCTTCTCTTCTTCTTTCTTCCCCATTTCTCTTATTTGTGGCCGTCTTTGCGGCCCTTGTGCCCTTTTTCGGCAATTGAGTTTATGTCCTCCTCCGAGGAATTTGCATTCTGTGCATTCTTTCTTTAGGTTTGGACAATCCCTTGCGAGGTGTCCGTCTTTTGCACAGTTGAAGCATTTGGAATTTCTTTGCACTGCCCCTATGTCCATGGGCTGTCCTCTCCCTCCATATGTTCTGGCTTGACCTTCTCGATAGTTATTGGTTGGTCCTGACTGGACCTTGTCAGTTTTCCTTAGCTTCAAAGATTCCAGTCTGGATCCTAGTTCTTTTGCTACTTCCACGTAGTCTTGGATGCACGTCTTCCTCTTTCCATCCTCGTAGATCCTCCTGGCGAGGTTTTCTTCTAGGGCTTTTTCAAACATCCTTACTCCTGAAGGATCTGGTTTGGATGGGTCTCCTCCAGTGTCGTAATAGTATCCAAGCCATCGTGTGGTGAAGGCTTGGGCAGACTCTCTATTCATTTGTCTGCACCACTCCAGTTTGTTCCTGGCTTCGTCTTCCTCATTTACGGATTTGAACCGTTGGATGAGTACCTTTCCTATGTCTTCTTCAGAGAGCCAGTTCTCTGTCTTCATAAGGTGTCGTAGTTGTTGCCTGGCCCATTGAGCAGCCCCTGTCGTGTCTTTTTCTCTGGCCTTCGGACCGATTCTGGTTAGGACTGCTATATTTTTGGACTCGTCATCTATGAATGACTCTGGATTGCTTTTAATGTACAAAGCCATGTTCATTTGCCAGTTATCAAAGTCCTCTTTCAGTCCACTAAACCTTCCTGGGTCAGGGACCATTTCTACTTTCTTTGACACTTTCATCTCTACATTGTCCGCTCTTTTCTTTCCCTTGTCTTTCTTAAGTTCTGCGAGCTCTTCTTGCAGAACCAGAAGTTGATCCATCAGCATACGGATGATTTCGTTGGACATTTTGTCTTGTTCTGGAGCGGGTGCGGGAGGCGATTGGGAGATCCGGTCGGGGGACGAGGGCTGGTCTCCTAAGGGGTTCTCTGATGAGTCGTCGGTTTCTGAGTCGACAAGGGGGGGCGGGTCCCTGTAAGGGTGCCGCGACGTGTTGTTCTTCTTGTGGAACCGGGGCTACTTCCGGTTCCGGCGTGGGCGAGAGAGAAGGGGTATTGAAATTGTCTCATAGGTTTAGAAGTCCTTGTCTGACTTCTTCAAGGATGTCGATGGCTCCTAGGATTCCTTGTTGAGGAGCAGGGTGAAGTTGTACCTGGAGGACTCTGGCTCTGAATGCGAGAGCTTGATCCTCGGGGATTCCGTGTGCTTCTAGAAGAGCTGCGTCAAAGGGTTCGTTCTCCCTTATTCTATCTAGAAGGTAAGGGAGGAAGTCGATGTCTTCAAAGATGTTCACTAGTGGTACCGGAGTTGGTGTTCGATACCCTTGTGAAGGTGGTCTGTAATGGATCCAACCTTCTTCGTCTTCTTGACTCGGTAAAGGCGGTGTCTGAGAGTTCTCTTCTCGTTGGCTTTCAGGGGTTACAGTAGTTCTTTGTGCTGGTGGTGGCGTCTCGTCTTCATACCAGTGGAAATATCCAAATTCGTCTAGGTACCCGTCGTTCGGGTCGTATTCGAATTCACTTCTGTCTTCTCCGAGGGTGAAGTTGCGGTTTACAACTGTCTCCTCGGATGGGAAGCGTACTTCTCTTTCCTCGGACTCGGAGGCGCGGGATGGAAACATTCGTATGAAAAAGATAAAGAAGTGTGGACCATTGTCAACACCAACTTCTACTCTATCAGGACAATAGCCTCCTGACTAGAGTCTTTGAAATTCGTAGGTAATTCGGGTCGTCAGGCACAAGACTGCTCTTTCGACGATGACCGAATGCGTAAAGACTATTCTTATAATAAAGCGGCCTCACGTGGACCTGAGCCTAGGCTCCTTCGAATATGAAGCGTGCTGAGGCGGTGTTTAAACCAATTAAGTCCTCTCGAGGACACCCCTTGACAACCCTCCTATAGATGGGTCGACCTTCACCAGCGTATAGCCGGGGTATACGTAAAAGATAAGAGGAGCGCAAGTGCGCGTGAAGTGTGAAGTGGTGGTATAGTAAATCCCTTTGCCCCTAGGGTCCGGGGTTGTCATGAACGACGACGAGGTAATGAGAAGAGTGGTAGGGAAAGCAAGTACAGTCAAGTCCTAATGTTGGCAACCTACACCACTTAAGGCTTTGGCTACCACTCAAAGGCTTGCTAAGAGATCAAGAGGATGATGAGGGAAATCAACCAGGACTTGACTGAAGTCCAGTCGTTGATGACATTGGGTTTATATACATACAAAGGTATTTAGGGCAAGCTTGGGAATACTTACTAATGTACTACGTCATTAATGATGTCATGGTCTAGAGTAGCAGAGATTAAGAAAGCATGGGAGATAAGAGTCTAGAACGAATGTGAATGAAGTGAAGGTGTTTGACCTAGACTTGGTCAGGTGACATGTCCCACGGTCACATGATAGTGGTCATGTGACTTGATAAGATAAGATAAGTGGAGAAATTGTAACACCAAGTGTGGTCAGCGATGCAAAGTACCCAATGTCCTGGAGACAACCAGAATATTGGAAGAATCCATACCTGTTTTGTCCAGAATTCCATGTGTTGCATGGCCTTCCATAAATGGAAGTCGTCATCATGTCGAACATGGGGTAAACCATATGTTGAGAAGACGGCGAACGAGTGTTCTTCCGGAATATTCATCACAGCAAAGAGAAGCGGAATACAATTGTTGATGCACACATCATTGATGCACAAGGTGGGAGATGTGAGCATTGAAATATCTTCAGGATCAAAGATAAGTCACTAGAGTCCAGACCTCTTGAAGCTCACTGCTGTTGTTGGCGCTACTTCCCCAACATGGACCATGGGTGGAGCAGAGTCTACAGTCAGATTCTGTATTTCCATGTCAAACATCGTTGTGTCTGTCAAGAAGGAAAGCGTACCATTGGCAGGTCCCAGATGAACCTTACAGACAAGTTGGGCAAATCATCAGGCTCGTCATCAGTGAACTCAGCCAATTTCCCTGTTAGATAGTCAATGAGAAGGATGTCTTCCTTATTGAGGGCTGTGGTGTTGTCCAGGTCCCCGTTGGCATTGACATACATTTCTTTGGGGGTGACTTCCAAGGTGGTTGGAGCGACCCAAAATAGTGGCGTCTTGACAACCCCACCTGAGAGCTCAGCAGCCAGCATGGTAGCTCGATTGACACTTGCCCAACGCGAGGGCAGGGTGAGCAACTCCTCACAACAGTGCGAGAGCACAGAATAAAGCATCTCGCCTGAAAAGAGTTCAGTTGGATTCATGGTAATATTGAATGACATACTTCCGGAGGAGACAAGGGCAAGCTCAACTGCCACAATTTCATTCCCGAACCACCAGCAGAGATTATCAGACTCCACACCCAGCCGGCACTGTTCTTCCAGACATCGATCACGTTTGTGCATTGCCTGGATGCCGGCACGGACATCTTTGTCATCCATCCAGCATGGAATCTGCCCAGCAGAAGGGGAGATCCATACATCCTCCATCAGCGACTGATCACTGCGAAGATCACTGAGCTTCGTAGGGAGGGAGGTGGGAAGCGGTATAGACCATGATGGGTCATAGGATTCTTCAAGCTGTTCACAGTAATGGTTGAATTTGCAAATGGCACTCATAAGGGCAGGCTGGCGCTTAGCGATCACCTTTCGTGTTCATTGGTGAAGTTTTGTGCCTAGCAACAGATAAGGACATGTTTGGCAATAGGTGGAACATATAATCACCAAGCATCTTTTGAGCCCCTCCAATGGCTTGATCCAATTTGTCCCACTCAAAGAAACTGGCTATTGCATGCTTGCGAATGTTAATCTTCAAGTCACACACCAGTAAGAGTGTCCACATGAAGTCCAGCTGAATGTCTTTCAACTCTGGGAACCTGTCACCAACATTGAGTGACAAGTAAAGAATGTCGACCTTGGCCATCAGGCGGTCGTGCATGCGCTGTAAGCTTCCTAATACCTCCATTGTTTCACTGGAAACATTGTGCTTCTCGATCTCAGCCTTTGTGAACTGGATGGCACAGTCAGCGGTGTCGATGTCCGCTTGGAGCGCGAGAACAGTATCGAGTTCTTTCTTGAGGCATGTGGGAGCGTCTAAGTTTCGACCGATCGCTAGTTAACATTAAATTATAATCATTCAAGGAACTTATGAGCATGAATGGAAAGTTGCAAGTCCTTTTGAGAAGCCCATTGTTTGCACAATTCGTCAACTGCCATGCCACATTCTTCAAGGCTGTCCCGTGCAGCTTTTCCTTGTTCCTGCACTCCTCTGTGCAAGTGATGTTTGATCCAGTCACTGAGGTCCATCCACATCTCACTACCAACTGCAGCAGCTTGGCGATTGATGAGCCAAATACAGTGCTGGCACTGGATAACGAAGCAGAATTTAGTCCAGTCACACAATTACATAGTAGGTCACTTACCGAAGAGGAACGCTCGATCCCAATGAGTTTGATCATGCATGACCAGAGTCGTTCGGTCCCTTTGCCGTCAGACAATCCTAATCCGATGGACAGGCATGGGTTAAAGACAAGTTGGCAGGCTCATTCATGACCATATGCATGCATTGCGGTAGTCGCAAGGCGAAGGTGGCTAACTATCTCTTTGGGAAGGATGTCATACTTGTGGAGTAAAGTGTCATTAGTGTGGGGATGAATGAATAGATGGATACTCACTGAAGATAGTGTTCGATGCAGGACGCAACCCACATCATACAGAACTACTACAGTGGCATGCGACAGCAGAAAGGAGAACAGATGGATATTGGAGAACAGCCCGCCGTTATACCCATACCATAGCCTATGTTACTACACATTACATTTCCTTTTTCGGACACCGCGTTGTGTCGCATCATGCACCACGCTCCCGTTCACCTTTCCTCCAATCTCTTACCTACTCGACTGGAGGTAAGCTACACTACACACTCCTTACACTCAATTACTCACCTAGCACAGTCCTTACAGTCCTTATACTAGGTCGGCACATTCCAACAGGTTATGAGCCCTATCTAGCGCAGGGAAAGGCCAAAGAGACTCACCAGTGGACCCTATGACCATTCACAACCACGAAGAGTCGAAATAGGGCAACTAACCACAACCACCGGTTACTGCACCTGAGGACTCGCACCAGCCTGACGAGATCCACCAAGGCAGCCGACCTCAACAACTAGTGCACCCAAGGACTCGCACAGACCCACAGAGATCTACCAGGGTAGCCAACCCTAACAACCAACTACGCCCAGACTTGTACAAACCAGATGAGATTCACTAGGGCCACGCTCACAGACAAATCATCCCTGCAGACACAAGATCCACCAAAGCGACCTTGCAACGAGCCTGGAACATCACCAGCAACTCATCCGCTATCCAAATCCAAACATGCAACGAGAATAACCAACTCGTACACTGACCTTACTACATCCAACAAAACCATACGGACAACCGGGACATCAATTCCCAATAATCATCTCAATCTGGGAGAGGCAAGCGGCACAACCACTGCACTGCACCTCGGCCCCAACAAACGGCAAAGATACAAGTGGTGCTATACCTGGCAAACAAAACTGCTGCCTTCGACCGCTGACTACCAACCTACCACAGTTGTACAAACCATCCACATCCAGACCGCATACCACAGGTCACGGAAATCAACACCTAACAATGCCATCCAGGCGACACAGCACCAAAGATGTCAAGGAAACGGAGTCGGAGATGTCGAGCAGAACTCGCACTCCAGATGGATATCTGACAATGGCACAACCGACTCAACACGCCGAAGAAGTTGAAGAAATGGAGTCGGAGATGTTGAGCAGAGCTCACACTCCAGACGGATACCTGATGAAGGCGCAACTGACTCAACACCCAAAGAAGTCGATGAAACAAAGTCAGAGAAGTCGAGCAGAACTCACACTTCAGACAGATACCCGACGATGGTACAACAGAAGAACGGCATGGGACCAAAATCCCACCGAATTCCAAGCAGACCACTCAGCTAGCAAGAGCAGCAGTATATCCACCGCAGTACTACATAATTGAACCACCACCAGACGTTGTATCGGACCCAGGGACCCCACTGGGACATCAACTCCCACAACAGATCCATCCGGCCACCACAGTGAGGGCACAAGCGGCGAAATGCACACTAGCCATAACTGGCGCCTTCAACCATCATGTGTCGACCAACCAATGTCACGCGAACCATCCCGATCCAAGACGACGCGAAACGGCCACAGCTGCATACCAATCCCTGGCCAACCCTACTGCACAAACTGCAGAGTCACCAGTCACCGAACCGAGAACTGCTACTCGCCAGGGGGTGAAATGCACAGGAGACGATGTAGCAGAGGTGCAAGGCACTGCCTGTGACCCAAAAACAGGTCAAACAAGACCAGGGAGAATATGGAGAACATAGAGGAAAAATCCAGCAGGAAGGCCGATCACGCCACCACTGACAACCACGGGAGCAAATCCACCAGCAAACGCTCTAACTGCAACCACACTGCCTATCCAACAGGCATTGCCTCACGTCCCCACTCCCAATGGATACTGGGCTATGGCTTGGCGAACCACATATGCACTGACTGCTCAGCATTCACAGTATTTACTCCAACAGACCACACAATTAAGGGGATCACTGAAACTGACCCCGAATCAAGAGTCCATGGCACCAGAACCATTTTCATCATGGTACCGATTGAGGGCAGACCCGACGCATCATCAAGCTCACTGATGTCAACTACTGCCCTAATGCATGAAACAACTCACTTTCCGAAAGCCGACTTGACTGCAAAGGCCTAGAAATCACAAAATGAGATGGCCAACTCACAATCAAGAAACCCAATGGCAAGATCACCATGGAAGGCCATCTCTACAGCAATTTATACATAGTCAATACATCATCAATCCATCACACTGCTCCAAGCAAGGGGGTGTCAGA
>JBBPKI010001207.1:0-13998 GCA_038089155.1 Nevesoporus exiguus
TGCCATTGCACTGCCATTGCGCTTGTCATTGTCATTGTGGACATGCTCTCCTTGCTCTTGCTGTTATCATCATCATTGTTGTGGTGGGGGCATGCAGTTGCATCACCATTGCCCTTGTTGTCATCATGGTGGTGGTTGGCATGCCTTTGTGATGTGTTTGCCCTCATTGTTGCTGTTGCTGTCATTGTTGTGGTGGGGACAAGCAGCTCTTGTTATGGAGTATATCCTTCTGGACTGCTAATGACAAGGGTTCTTTGTGAGGAGGCACTCACAAAGAGGCACAACATCTCACAAGAGATGGAGAGGTAAAAGAGAACTGTTGAGGTGACAGTTCAGGCAGGAGCAAGTCCAGATAAGAGGAGGTGGAATTGCACAGGTCTAGCTTGAGGTTTACAAGCAAAGTAGCTAACTACTTATAGTCCAAAGGGTTGTGCACAGACCAAGATAAGGGTAGGCATAGAAGGAGATAGAAAGTGATGGAAGAGAGAGGAATAGGAAAGAACTACTTATGGATGGCTATACAGATCACAACAGCATATGAGAGAATGCTGTTAGGAGGTAAAGTCCTAATGAAGACAACTAGGTAAGAATGGAAACTGTAAAGGAATAGTTGAACTTGTCCAGTGAGAAGGTGACTAGGAAACATAAGTATTTTGCATGTGGATGTGGATACATAAAGGGAATGCACTGTCATTGCTGTGGTGGGGATGTGCTAGTGAGAATGTGCCATTGCATTGGTTCCACCATTGTCGTTGTTGCTGTGGTGAGGGGGTGCTGTTTCGCTGTCTTTGCCCTTGTTGTCATTGCTGTGGTGGGGGCACACCATTGCATTTCCACTGCAGCTGCTGTCGTTGTCATTGTAGTAGATGGGTCACTTAGTGGGATGGTTGGTGGGGTTGGCAAGGTGGGAGCAAGCAGTGAAGGTGGCATGCACACAGCATGCAGTGGTGGGCATGCTGTTGCATTGCCCACACTCTTGTTAGTCATGATGGTGGTGGTGGTGGGCATGCTGTGGTGTTTCTGTTACTCCCGTTGTTGTTGTTGTTGTGGAGGTGGGCACACTGTTGCATTGTCCTGATCCTTGTTGTCATTGCTGCTGTGGTGAGGGCACACCATTGCATTGCCCTTGCCCTTGTCACTGTTGCTGTGGTGAGAGTGTGCTGTTGTGCTGTCCTTGCCCTCATTATCATTGTTGTGGTGGTGGGCACACTGTTGTGTTGCCCTTGCCCTTGTTATTATTGTGGGCATGCTTTTTGTGTTGGCTGTGCTGCTGTTGCCATCGTGTTGTTCTTGCCCTTGTTGTTGTTGTGGGCATGCTTTTGCATTGGCTCCATGCTCATTGTTGTTACTGTGGTGAGGGGACACTGTTGCATTTTTGCTGTGGTTGCCGTGGTCATCTTTGCAGTAGTAGGTAGATGGGAAAGAAGGGCGAGGTGAGGTGAGCATGTGCACACAGCATGTGGGTGATGCCCTCATAACAGGGATCCCACATAGAAGAAGCAAGTGAGGCAACATAGGCAGACTACTTGGAATAGCTGAAATATACAAAATATGTGGGAAAAGCAGTGCATATCAGTGATCCAAGTGTAGTCACAGTGTCATATCACCAATTGGCTGCTAATTCTTTAGACTAGCTATTTTACCTGCTGGTTTGTGCCTTTGGCACAAACATTCCAAGTTTATTGCTAGAGGCTTTATCTAAGTTTATCACTCTTGTTTGTGCTATAAATTTATTGCTTGAGACTTGATCTGAGTTTACTACTTTGATATATGCCTTTGGTAGAAACATTGTGAGTTTATTGCTAGAGGTTTTATTTGAGTTTGCCACTCTAGTTTGTGCCTTTGGCACAAACTGTTGGCAACCTACACTTGTTAGAGCTTTGGTCACTACTAATCAGGCTTGCTTGAGAGTCAAGAGGAAGTGTAAGGAGTATCAACCAGGATTTGACTGAAGTCTGGTCATTGATGACATTTGGATTATATACTACAGAGTACTTTAGGGCAGACATGTGAATACTTACTAAGTAATGATGTCACTGTGGAGTGGGAAAGGAGATAAGGGTCTAGGCTTATTGGTAATTAAGGAAACATGTAGATAAGAGGTCTAGAACAAGTGTGATCAAAGTGAAACTAGACTTGGTCAGGTGACATGTCCCACAGTCACATGATACTGGTCATGTGACTTGATAAGATAAGATAAGGGAGAAATTGTAACACAAACATTCTAAGTTTATTGGTAGAGATTTTATTAGTAGAGACTTTATCTGAGTTTGCCGCTGTATGTTGCCAACCTTAATCTCTTAAAGCTTTGGCCACTACTTGAGTGGACTATGGAGTCAATAGGATGAGGGAAATCAACCAGGATTTGATTAAAGTCCAGTTATTGATGACATTCAGAATATATACTACTTGTATAGGTTTAGGGCAAGTGTGAGAGATTACTAATGAACTATATCACTAATGATGTCACCATGCTTAGGGATGTGCAGGGATAACCAAGAACACATTCTTTCTCACCTCAAACACGGCCGGATATGGTGGTGTAACATACTGGGTAAATATCTGCAAACACATTGTGCCTGGGAAAGTGGATATATTAGTCATACAAAGTCAACAATATATTTTAAATAATAGCTAAATAGGCGCATCAATGGTATTTTTGGGCATAGCGAGAATATGATGTTGCATGCCACCAAGACTCTGTTAGCAATGGTATGTATCTATTTCATGATCATCTTTGAATCTCCTTTCTCCTATTTGCTCTATACTCTGTAGTTTCTTCCTCCTTTGGACAATTACCTCCTAACAGCATTCTCTCACATGCTGTCATGATCCTCATAGCTATCCACAGTAGTTCCTTTACATTCCATCTCTTTCTATGCCTACCCTTATCTTGGTCTGTGTGCATTCCCTTGGACTATAAGTAGTCAGCTACTTCACTTGTAAACCTCAAGCTAGACCTGCACAATTCCACCTCCTCTTATCTGGACTTGCTCTTGTTTGAACTGTCACCTCAACAGTTCCCCTTTGCCTCTCTGTTCCTTGTGAGACATTGTGCCTCTTCATGAGTGCCTCCTTATAAAGAACCTTTGTCATTAGCAGTCCAGAAGGACGTGCTCCATAACAAAAGGTCTAGCTTTCCCCATTCCCCTCCTGCCATCAGAGTAGGGAACCTCTTGCCAAAATGTCATCATCAAGAAGAGTCACTGGGTTGTCTAACCCAAACTATCCCCCTGAAATCCCACGTTGTCAAAATACTTTATTAGAACTATTGCTCCACCAAGCTGCTACTAGATGTTACAATTTTGTTTCTTCATGGTCACCTCCTACTTATTTTCTTCATTCGCATTTGGAAGGGACCGATTACACGGGAAGTATACGTTCCATACCTTGTCATCCTGTATTCGGATGATATCCGCCTGATCCCATTACTATAGTATTCTGACTTCACCCCCATCTTTGATGGCCCTTACTCCGCCTGTTTCACCTCCATCATTTGATGCATTACCTTTACCACCATCTTTGATAGATGGTTACCGTCCTTGGCTGTGGGCATAGCCGCTTGTAGGTAGACACTATTTAACCTCCATGTAAAGTAGCGGTTCCTCAGCCAATTCTTACACCATCTTTGTGGTTAACTATTGCTAAGCTCCTTTGCTCACTTCACCGGAAGAGAGAGCCCCTTGCCTTCGCCTACCCTTCTTCCAGGAAGTACGGCACGCCCCTTGCACACCTCACCAAGAGGAGAGTTGCCAAGTATCTCGTCTAGATACTTTCTTTGACCTAGCGAAGGTCCACCCTCCAAGTCGATAGCTAACCCTGAGTGGGTCACCCTGCTAGTTGAGCGCCGCACTATGAGACAGTGCTGATCGTCAGCCAACTTGAAGAGTCGCCCCGCTGACCTAGACACTCCTAGGCTTATCAAGGACATTGCGCCTCTTCGTGAGTGCCTCCCTTGAGTAAGCCGGCCGATAGCCCAGAGTAGGAGTCAGTCGCTGGTAATAGATAACCACGACCGTTACACTAGAGGAGAGTCCTCTGAGCGTGAACTTATTGAAGTCAAAGAACCAGAACCTGCCATTGGACCTGGAAGTCCTTCTGACCCTTGGGCTGCACCTGTAACCCAACAAGTACATTGCCCAGAGCACAATACCTCTGCCACTCTACCACTTTCAGCCTATACTGCTCCAACTCCTGCCATCCCTGTCCAACATGTCCAACCCCTATCACCTTGCTGCTCTCTTTCCCCCAACCCCTTTGACAATGAAGACTCTAATGAAGAGATGTCTTCCAAACCCACTGAGATCAAAATCGGTGTCCCTGCTGATAACAATAGAGATACTTCCACAGCAGAGTCTTGGATACTCTCTGTCAATATCTACCTCCTTATCAACAAAGAAATCTACACCACCAAGGATAGACAAATTGCCTTTGCCCTGTCATACATGAAGAAAGATTCTGCCCTTGCCTGGGCTACTGTTGTCTGCCAGGAGGCCATGAATAAATCTCCTCCTTCCTTTGGAACATACAAGGACTTCAAGGCAGCCTTCCAGGTAGCCTTCAAACTCATAGACTCCTCTGCAGATGCCATGAAGAAACTTGTCACCCTACAACAGAATGCTGTCTCTGATTTACACAAATATGTATTCAAATTTCACATCTTATCCACCACTGCTGCCCTCACTAATAACCTTGCCCTAATTTGCCTCTTTGAACAAGGCATTCATCAGTACCACTGCTCTAGGATGGCTGGATTAGAAACTATGCCAAAAAAAATCTCTGACTGATACTCCAAGGTTGAGCAGTCCAAAGCTAATCGCATTCAAATGGCTCCCAGAATTGCCACTACCACTAGAACCACCTCCACTCACACCTTTCCCCAGAGATCATTTGCCCCTTGCACCACTCCCACCAGGGATCCCAATGCTATGGACATTGATGCCCTGAATTTGTCCTCAGATGAATGAAAGCACTGCTTGGATAACAAGCTGTGCTTCATCTGTAAGCAAAGTGGCTGTTCCACCAGTAACCATTAGTTGACCTCTTCTCCACCACCTTGTCCTCCTCACAACCCCAATAGGATTCATGCTGTGCAGACACAGCCCAGTAATGATCTGACACAATACATTAATTCCCTCACCACCAGAGGAAAGACTACTCAGGAAATCCTCCAGGAGTTGAAGCAAAGCTTCAAACCTGCATAGGAATCTATTGCTTCCATTACAGAAATAACAGAGGATTTTTAAGAAGGAGAGATGAGTCAATACTACCTCTCCATAGAATCACCCATATAACATTGTCATCCAAATCTGAGAAATCTATCCATATTCAAATCAAGCTTTCTTATGGGACAAAAACTGTCAATACCACTGCACTCATTGACTGCGGAGCTACTGGAACCTTCATTGACCATCAATTGGCCAAGAGACTTGGTCTTCCTTTCCATCCCCTCTCTGAATCCATACAGGCCTTAAATGTAGATGGAACTCCCAATCAGGCTGGGACAATTCACTTCTACTCAAATGCCACTGTTATCTTCCCTGAATGAACTGAAACCCTTTGTTTCATGATCATTGGACTAGGAAGTCATTTTAGGAATGAACTGGCTTGCCAATTGAAACCCTACCATCAACTGGAAGGAAAGAACTCTCTCTTTTCCAGAAGATCCCCTCCCTATGCATAACAAAATCCCTGAACAATACCTCCTTCAATGGTTAGGTCTTAATGCCAATAGAAACATCAAGTCAGACCTTTGAGATAGAAACACTTGGCTTTCCACTAAAGCCATATGCAAGACCACTATTGCCACAGAGATCACTCAGCATAGTATCAAAAAGGAAACCACCCTCCCTAAACCATATGCTGACTTCTATGATGTCTTCGAAGAAAAGAACCATGACATCCTTCCTCCACATTGACCCTATGATTATGTTATTGAGCTTAAGGACTCCTTTGTTCCAAAGTGAGCCAAAGCCTATGCATTGAACCCTGCTGAGATGGAAGCCTGTAAAGCTTTTGTCAAAGAACATCTTCACACCAGGCAAATTGTCGAATCTAAATCCCCTCAGACATCCCCTCTCTTCTTCGTCCCAAAGAAGGATGGCTTGCTTCACCACTGCCAGGATTATAGATACTTGAACAAACATACCATCAAGAATGCCTATCCACTTCCCCTTGTTTCCGACCTCACTGACTGAATGAAACATTCAAAATACTTCTCCAAATTCAACATTTGCTGGGGGTACAATAACATTCACATTCATGAAGACCAGTGGAAAGCTGTGTTCATCACTCCTATTGGTCTTTATGAACCCACTGTTATGTTCTTCAGACAGTGTAACTCTCCCCAAACTTTTCAAGCATTCATGAACTGGGTATTCAGAGATATTACCCCCAAGGGTTGGCTTGAGATCTTCATGGATGATCTTGGAGTTTATTCCTCCACTCTTCCTGATCATATTGACTGCACTTGCCATGTCCTAGCATGTCTTAGGGAGCATGGGCTTACACTCAAACTCTTCAAATGCACCTTTGATGCTCTAGAGATAGAATACTTGAGTATCATTGTAGGAAACAGACAAGTATGCATGAACCCTGTCAAACTTTCTGCCATCACCAAATTGCAACCTCCATCTACTGTCAAAGCCATCCACTCCTTCCTCAGCTTCTGTAATTTCTATCAAAAATTCATCCCCAACTTTGCTGAAATAGCTGCCCCACTTAACCTTCTTACCAAAAATGCCCAACCTTGGATTTGGTATGATGCCCAACAAACTGCTTTCCTTTGTCTCAAAGAGATCTTCTTCTCTGCCCCTGTCCTTATTCTTTCTGACACCACCAAACCATTCTTTCTCATGACAGATGCATCTCTCATAGCTGTTGGAGCTATCCTCATGCAGAAAGATGTCAATGGAGATTCTCATCCATGCATCTACTACTTCTGCACTCTTAATGATGCTGAACAAAATGATGATATATATGATCATGAACTCTTGGCTGTCATTGACACCTTGGAGGAATGGCAACAGTACCTCTTAGGCACTGAGCATCCAGTCACCATCTTCACCAACCACATGAACCTCTCTTTCATGAAAGCTCCTCAAAAGCTCTTGCATCGCCAAGCTTGCTGGAGCCTCTTCCTTCAGAAGTATCATCTCCTCTGGACTGTTCTCCCTGGAACTGCCATGACTCTAGCAGACACTCTATCTCACTGCCATGATGTTGATACATCCTCTGACAACATTCACCCCATCCTATCTAACCCAGAAATCATCTCTGCACTAGACCTTGCACTTACCTCCAAGATTGCCAGCTCCTCAGCTAGTGATCTGCTTGTTTTTGAAGCATTACATGCTATGGAAAAATCCCTCCCCCTCTTCCCTCACTCTTCCCTTGCTAATTGGCATTATGATGCCCCCTATCTTTACTACAAGGGTTGCCTCTTCATTCCCCCAGATGCCCACCATGAGCTTGTCTCCTCTCTTCACTTCTCTCCCTCCAGGAGCCATGAAGGCCTCTTCTGCACCTATGCTTGCCTCTCTCAGGACTATTGGTGGCCTGGCATGCACTAATTTATCTCTCACTTCATTGCTGGATATGCTATCTGCCAATCTTCCAAGCTAAACACCCACCCCACAATCCCCCCTCTCTCACCTCTTTCCTCATCTGCAATTTGTCCCTTTCAACAGATCTCAATGGATCTCATTACAGATCTCCCTCTTTCCAATAGTTTTGACTCCATCCTGGTCATGGTCAACCATGGGCTTACCAAGGGGATAATCCTCCTCCCTTGCACCAAAAACATCTCCACTGCTGGAGTAGCCTCACTCTTTTTCCAACATATCTTTCCTAGATTTGGTCTTCATGACTCCTGTATCTTGGATAGAGGCCCTCAGTTTGCCTCCTCCTTTGCCAAGGAACTGGCTTGACTCCTCCAGTATAACATTAAACTGTCATCTGCCTACCATCTGCAGACAGATGGCCAAACTAAGCAAGCCAATCAGAAGCTCAAAGTTTATCTATGGATCTTTTGTCAAGGATGTCCTGGTACCTGGAGTACCTTACTCCCTACTGCCAAATTCTCCCACAACTTTGCAGCACATTCCTCCACCCACCAATTGCCATATTTCCTCATGATGGGATATAAACCTAGGGCCTATCCTCCTTTAGGAAAGTCCTTTGTTCCTTCCATAGAAGAATGCCTCTCCACCCTTGCTGAAGCACAGAAAGAAGTGCTTGCTGCTCATTCCACTGCTCAACACCTTATGAAGGAATGACTTTCTACCAAGTTTACTCCCTGGAAAATAGGAGATAAGGTTTGACTTGAAGCCACAAACCTTAAACTTAGGTACCCATCACAGAAACTTGCTCCAAAAAGAGAAAGACCCTTTGATATCAGTAAAGTACTCTCCCCTGTGGCATATCAGCTGAAATTGCCACTAATGTGGTGCATCCATAACATCTTCCACACCTCCCTTTTATTCTTCTATCAGACCCCATCAGAGCATGGCCCAAACTTTATCCCTACTCCACCAGACCTCATTAATAGCAAAGAAGAATATAAAATTGAAGCTATACTCTCTCATTGAGGCTCTGCTAATCGCCACCAGTATCTGATCAAATGGAAAGGATACCCCACTTCTGAGAACACTTGGGAACCTGAGTGAAACCTTCGTCACACTCCTATCCTTTTCAGACAATATAAGAGTTCCCTTTCCTCTTGAGCAATAATGACCACCCCCCACCAGATCCTCATTGCAGCAGCTGCCTTCTCTGCCATCTCCCTTGCCACCATTATAGCTATACTCATCATCATTCTAACTTTGCTATCTCCTTTGTCTGCTCCACATTATGTCTGAAACCCACTCTACTGTGTCATCACCCACTAGTCTTATGGAGACAGCTCTTCCATTGGTTGCTGAGGCACCCTCTGCTCACCCTGCCCCATCTCTCGCCCTGGGAGGACTCCCAGCTCAATCCCCCAGACCCACTATCCCAGGATGGGCTTTGCAATGACTATATGTGGAAAACCTTCCATGCTTCCAACACCTTGCTACTTATGCATACATTCTTGATCACCCTCCCCTTCTTTGTATCACTGAAGAATCTCCTTCATTTACTTTAGAATTTATGGAAGCAGTTCTCTTCTATCATCATACATCTTCTTTTTGAATCTTCACTTCTCACCCTCAAATGTCACACAGAGAGGACTTTTCTCCTGCCAGGGAAACCCTTCTTGATCAACTTTGCCTTCATGCCTTTGATATGATGAACCATCATGATTTTGATAGCATCATTACTTCATTTCCACTTTCCACCCTTAAAAAGTTTACTGAAATCATTTTGGACTCCCTTTTTGATTCTGACCTTTCAGACTATTTAGAAAGCGATCTGATCCTTGGATGGCCATCTATACCTCACCCACCTTCCCAACCACTTGTTCCTACAGTTCCCACCACCCCATCACCTACCTCTTTGGCAATTGCACTCCTCATCCACATTGTTCCCCCTCCACAAACCCCTTTGCCCATTGCTCAGCTACCACCATCTGCCACTGCCCTTCATATATCTGCCCCCCCTTGAGACCTCCCCACTAATGTCTCCATCATCTCTTCACCCACAAGAGTCATCCCCCTTGATCCTGCCTTGGAAACAAGACTTTCTCAAGCAGACCTCTCCACTATGCAATGTTACCAGTGCAGACAACTTGGACACCTCAGGATCTACTGTCACAGCTAGCAATGCCCCCATTGTCATACCTTTGCCACAGGGCATCCTGTCTCTCAATGCCTCACCCATCATTGCACTGCCTGCAACAACTGGGGACATGTGGTGGAATACTGCCCCATCCTCCACTGCTCCCTTTGTGGAAGCATTGAACATGCCATTGGAGGTTGCCCCTTTACTAATCCAGATGTATCTGAGCTCTGATTGGAATAGATCAGTGCACATCCCCCTCAGTCTTTATTCTGCTTTGGGGAAGCAGGCATATGAATGGGGTAGTGTTATGATTTTATCTCTTATACAACATCTTTTCCTTCTCACCATTTGCATTCCTTTCCAATATCTGTTCCCTCATGGGAAGTATATCTATTTCATGATCATCTTTGAATCTCCTTTCTTTTATTCACTCTACTCTGTAATTTCTTCCTTCTTTGGACAATTACCTCCTAACAGTGTTCTCTCACATGCTGTCATGATCCTCATAGCCATCCATAGTAGTTCCTTTACATTCCATCTCTTTCTATGCCTACCCTTATCTTGGTCCATGTGCATTACCTTGGACTATAAGTAGTTAGCTACTTTGCTTGTAAACCTCAAGCTAGACCTATACAATTCCACCTCCTCTTATCTGGACTTGCTTCTGTCTGAACTGTCTCCTCAACAGTTCCCCTTTGCTTCTCTGTTCCTTGTGAGACATTGTGCCTCTTCATGAGTGCCTCTTCAGAAAGAACCTTTGTCATTAGCAGTCCAGAAGGACATGCTCCATAACAGAAAAAGGTTATGGCAACTGAGGGATCTGGGACCTCAGAAGCCAAAAGAAAACTCTCTAAATACAAAAAATAGTTTCTCCTCTCTTTCTTCCTATGTGCAGTATGGACAAGATTTCAACAATGACTCAGATTTATCTTCTACATGTTACTCTTCTGAATCCAAAGTCTCTAGTCCTATTTATGGGGTACATAAATCCACAACTGAGACAAGGACTCCACAAAAGGAGCTTGCTGCATGGGAATGCAGGCTTAATTTGGTCAAAGAAAAAAGAATTTATAAGGATAGTTTCCTAGAACAAATCCTCTTACAAAATGCCAAGGTGCAATACACGATTCTTATGGGCATCTCAATTGCACACCCCACTACCAAACACAAGAGACATCAATACAAGGCCCTCTTGGATAGTGGTGCAAATGGAGTCTTTATAGACAATGCATGGGCCAAACAAGTAAAATTACTGTTACAAAAGATGGAGAAAGAAATCCCTGTCTTCAATGTGAATGGAACCAAGAGCTCTGCAGGAGCAGTCACCCACCAAGCAGAGATTATCCTTGATTATCAAGGACACCACAAATGCCTAATCATGGAAGTAACAAATTTAGGCAAAAATAGTATGATCCTAGGTTATACATGGTTAGCCAAACATAATCCAACCATCAACTGGACAAAAGGAGAAGTAAGAATGGCAAGGTGCCCAAGGTTGTGCTACATGCTCTCCAACCAAGGCACACTCCAACTGTGCATCTGTTACAATTTTTTCCCTTATCTTATCTTATTAAGCCACATGACCACTATCACATGACCATGGGGCATGTCACCTGACCAAGTCTAGGTCAAACCCTTTCACTTTATTCACACTCATTCTAGACTCTTATCTAACATGCTTGTTTCATCTCCACTAGTCTAGACCTATGACATCACTAATGATGTAGTACTTAGTCAGCTATCTCTGACCTACCCTAAACACACCTGTATGTATATAAACCCAATGTCATCAACAACCAGACTTCAGTCAAGTCCTGGTTGATTCCCTCTACATCTTCCTCTTGACCTTCAGCAAGCCTAACTAGTAGTGACCAAAGCCTTAACAGGTGTAGGTTGCCAACATTAGGACTTGACTATCCATCACTTCCCTCACTGCTACTCATAAACTTGCCATCATTTGTGACAACCCTGGACCCTAGGGGCAAAGGGAATCTCTTGATACCTACCTACTCTTCACTCTTCACATGCACTTGCACTCCTTTTTCTTTTACATATACCCTTGCCATAAGTGAGTGAAGGGCAGTCTCACTCTAGGGAGCTGTCAAGGGGTGTCCTCAAGAGGACTTAATTGGTTTTAAAACCACCTCAGCACATTTCACTTTCAAAGGACCTTAGGGTTGTGTCCACATGAGGCACATTTCTTCTAGAACTACTAGTACACTTCTGGTTATTGTCAAAAGAGCAGTCTGGTGCCTGATGACCCAGAATACCTGTACATTTTTGAAGACTCGAGTCATGGAGGCTATTGTTCTGATCAAGTAGAAGTTGGTGTTGGCAAAGGTCCACATTTCTTTTAACTTTTCATATGAATGTTTCCAAGAGATCCTGCTAAGTCCAAGGAGATTGAGGTTTGACTTCCCTCCGAGGAAACTCAAATTGGTGACAACTACAATTATCACTGTCAAGCTTCCTTTGACCCAAATGACAAGTACTATGACACTCAAGGGGGTCATCATTTCTACACACCACGAACTCCTACCCTTGAAGTAAAAGAAGTAGAAGAGTCAGACTCAGAATACTCTCCATTCTCAGCCAGGGAAGATCAAGATGGCTGGATCCATTACCAACCAGCAAACCCAAGATTCAAGATACCAGATCCATCACCCCATTAGAACATCTTTGAAAGAAACAACATCCACCCTTATCTACTAGACTGCATCTGAAATCAGAGGGATTTTGACAAAGATCTCTTACTATGTATATGCTCAGATCACTCCTGAAGAAGCCGCATGCTTTAGACAACAAGTCTTGAGCGTCCAATTATATACAGACCCAAGACAAGCCAATAGGAGGGTTTTAGAACTCCTAAACAATATTGAGTGAGAATTAGGAGAACTAGAAGCTCTTAACCAAACCCCATCCAGAAGTTCTGAACCAGAACCTGAACTGGTTCAACAAAAACCCCAACACATTGTGGCACCAATATAGAGACTGGCTACTACTACGACACAGGAGGAGAACCTCAAAAGAATGATCCACAAGGGATATGACTATTCAAAAAGGCACTGGAAGAAAACCTAGCACAACAAATATGTATATCAGAGTGGAGAACAGAAAATGTGCATACAAGATTATGTGGAGAAAGCTAAGGAGATTGGAGCAAGGCTCAACTCCTTCAAGTTAAGAAAAACTGAGAAGGCCTCTCAAGGGTTGTCACAAGGGAACAATTACAAGAAAGGACAAGCCTGCACCTATGGAGGCAGGGGCAAACCTATGGACATCAGAGCCATACAGCAACATAACTCCAAATGTTGCAATTGCTCAAATGATGGGTATGTTGCCAGGATTGTCCAAACCACAAGAAGGAATGTCCCAAGTGCAAGTTCTTAGGAGGACATAAAGTGAACTGTAGAAAAAGGGCACAAGGTCTACAAAGGAGACCTCAAGTGCAAGCAATGACAGAGGAAAAGAAAGAAGAAGAGAAAAAGAAAGAGCCCAAAGAAGCCTGGACTATAAAAGGAATGGACTGGGAACAGATGAAACTCCATTTCTTCAATCTTCATGATACAGAAATGAAGAAGGCAGGAAAAGGCTACAGCAACTAAGAAATCTGGGATCTCAGGAGCCTGAAAGAAAACTTTTAAACACAAAAAATAGCTTCTCTTCTCTCTCCCCTTATATACAATATGGACAAGGTTTTGATGACGATTCCACCACATGTTATTCTTTCAATTCAGAATCAATGTCCTCTATTTATAGAGTCCACTTACTGTTGACAACCTACACTTGTTAGAGCTTCAGTCAATACTAATTAGGCTTGCTTTAGAGTCAAGAGGAAGAGTATAGGGGAATCAACCAGGACTTGACTGAAGTCCAGTTGTCATTTGGATTCAGATTATATACTACAAGGTACTTTAGGGCAAGTGTGAGAATACTTACTAAGTAACTACATCATTGTGGAGTGGTGTTAAGTCCGGTCTCTCCAGACTCAAGTCCGATTGGAGGTCCGGAGATGCTGAGGGGTGGTCGACGATGTTTGTCTCAGAGTTGGACCAAAGTCTGGAGTGGAGGTGTTGGAGCGGAGTTGCATAGGAAAGGATGTCAGTGCAGGACTTATGTGTCGCACCCTTGAACAGGTCCATGTCCTCGTATTTCAGAGGAGCAGAGGTCCGACAGGAGGAGGGGGAGATCACGACGAGAATCAGGAGGGGTGACTTAGTTGATATTTGTGCTAAGGTTACACAACAGAGGTACATAGGTTTTATACTAGAAGAAGGATAGGGACATCAAGGGTGTCAG
>JBBPKI010001208.1:0-13995 GCA_038089155.1 Nevesoporus exiguus
AAAGCGTGCACGAAAAAGGTAAGTGACCGCCGCTCCGAAAACGGGCTACTCATTGACGTAGGTGATCAGAAGCGCAGGCGATCGCTGGCCGCTGGCGCGCCCTCACTCGTACGCACGTCCCATCAACCCCGCTCGACGACTCCCAACTCGCGTTCCAAATCGCGACCAAGATAATCTCTGGCCTCGGCGACATCCTCCTCACCACTGGATGCACTGTTCCAAAATCGGATATCACGTCCGCCCTTACTTCCAAATTCGCAGAGAAACTCACCTTCTTGGCCTCCTTGGCGATGCGCGTCAACAAGATCATCGGTGAGGACGTGACCTCTGGTGATTTTGAGGTGTTGGCGGTCGCGCCGGCAACTGCATTCGATGTCATGACGATGGAAGATTCGTACGATGATGGGCGGTCTGCAAAGGCAAGAGGGTCCAGTTTGTCTAGGGTCCTATGTGCGACGGACCTGGGTCTGAGGAAGAAGACACGGGTAGGAACGACCGGGGATAAACAGTGGGAGATCAAGGTCCTGCTCAAGCCAAAGGTAGCGCTCGAGTCTGTCGTCGAGATTCTAGATGAATGAGTCCCTTTTACGTATTACGTCATTTGACGTGTTTCTCGGCTTTGCGTTGTATTCTAGGTAGGATAGTCGTCGTCCTTTTTTTTACTGCGTGCCAGGGATTCGATTAGAAGTGCCAGCTACCCTGTTTCAATATCACCAAATGGGAAGAGAACGGCATCAGAGATGTGGCGACGTTTCATCTTGCAAGCATGAGCGGCGAGCCGCCGACTGATTTCGAGTCGGTACTATACCATACCTGTCCGAGACGGACTGTTCGTCTAGGTACGTCAATTCGTAAGAACGTCGAGTTAGAACAGGGGCCATGGGACCCCATCACACTCCATAGATACCGGCTGTCCCCGAGTAACGCTGCCAGTGGCAAGATCATTCTCGGATTACGTGCCAGGCCGGAACTGAACTTGGGCGGCACCTTGCTCCTTTGGTCGACTGAGGCAATTATCGTGCGCCCAAAAAAGGAATCTTGCTCGGACTACTTTCTAAACATCGACTTTGTAACATACAAGAATCATGCATCAAGATCTGGGGACACACAAAAAGTAACAAGTATACACGTCAAAATATCAGTCGGAAGAAAAGTACTTGCTGTAGCTGGACAGTTCCGAGGCCCGCACCCTGTCCAGGGTATCGAAGGACGTGACCTCGAAGAGAACTTTACACGTCGAGTAATCCCAGGCGAGTTTGGCCCCAGTTGTGGTCTGGGCGGCACAATTGTTTCCAGTCCGCTATGTGTGAACAATTGGTCAGCGTGCGCAGTTCGCGTTCCAGCGATAGTACGGCACATACGTGGGACGACTTTGGATTCTTGATACGCCGCCTCCCTGGGTGATTCCGCTACCACTACAGCAAATCCGCTATGCGAGCGATCAGTGCGCTAGAACCGCGTTAGTCACTGAAGTTGACGTACTGGTTGAGGTGCCAGTCGATGTGACTGTAAAGATAACAAGAGACGCGTCATATCGCGATAAGATCGCACTCAAGATGATCGCTTACCAGTGGAGGAACCAAGGTCCAGGGTTGTCAGTGACGAAACGGATGGTCACGTCGTCCGTGGGGAGGCTGCCACTCGATATGACATCACGCCGGACGGGATTCACGAAATTCGTTACATTGGTGCCCGCAAGCCTGACGACATCAAAGTTGTGCTGAAAAGAAGCTTAGTCGCAGACAAAGAAGGCCACAATGGACCACGTACTCCATGCAGATGGAAAGGGTGCTAAAGAATATATTGAGTTAGCACGGACGAGGTTTCGCTGATGTGGCACTTACGGGAGCACCTGGAGCTGCGGCAGGGTTGGGGAAACTTATTTCTATAACCTTATTCGGAGGCAGTGTGTAGACACTTCCATTTGGTAGCAGTTGCGAAGCTTGATATACACCGCTGAGAATCTGGAGTAGTACAGGGACAGGAGGGTTGACGAAGGACACATTGTTAAACGTGAAGAACCCGCTCGGAGTGATACCCGGAGCAAGTACGAGGTTCACGTCCGCCTTTCCAATCTCGGGTATCCCAGGAGCACCTGGGTTGATGAGGGGGTGGAGGTTGGACTCGTTGAACGCGAGCACATACGGGCCGGGGGTTGAGGTTGGATCTGCATTTGCTGCTCCTTTATACCGAAGAATTGCCGAATTCTGACCGCCAACAAATGACGCATTGGGTAGATTGCTCAAAGCACGAATCCAATAGTTTCCAACAGGGTTGTTTGCTGTGATGACCACGGAATAGCGTTGAGCAGCGAGGACAAGGAGTGAATCAACTTCTGTGGGAACAACTTCCACCCCATCTACTTCAATGATGGTCATTCTGTGGCCATCAATCGAGAAGTTATAGGACGGGTCGCAAGACGTAGCAACCACACGGAGGCGGTATCGCAATCCTTGTTGGACGTTAACGACCGCAAGTGGAGTCAATGGTCCGCCAGCATAGCGACCTTGACCATTGATAAGTGAGGAGTTCGCGATCACCCTTGTAAAGAGTTGGCCGAGTATAGTAGAGGATATGTGATACCTGAATACAAGTCGGTATAAGTATTTCTATTCGTAAAAGGATACTCACCAGTCCGAGAGGGTGATAACGGTATTTTCTGAGCGGCTTATAGCTCAGAGAATGGTTAGAAAGTTGATGGAAACTCACCATCGTCAACATCATATAAATGTGCCAGAGGATCTTGAGGATCGTATATAACGAGTGGTCCTCGAAGTCCATCACAGTATTGAGTTGAAAAATGTGAATGGTACCAGTATGTTCCAGTCTGACCCTGGGCATTGAACTTCTGTGTGAATGCCTCGTGCGGGCGAAGGGGACATTGAGTGACGAATGCAACACCATCGGCCCAATTGGACTTGTGCTGAAAAATTCCGTGCCAGTGCTTTGAAAGGCAGATGAGCCTACGATTCGTGCTATTCAACATATAATTACATACGATACTAGTATCCAGTGCCATGGAAGTGTCCGTGAGTTGATCGATGACTTGAATGCTAAAGTCATCGCCCTAGAAATGTATACGCATGCTAGTCTCCGTCCAGATGTTGTGTTCTCACCTTGTTACCTCGGATCAATGGCGCAGGGAATACGCCATTACCAAGAGTCGTTCTGAAAGCGATAAGGATGTGACAAGCTGGAAATAACCAACATCAACTCACGATCGATTAAACCCATCTGGCGCGATGAACTTGTTCACAACAAAAAGTTGGCCCACAGGCCCAATAGCGGCGCTACTTGGTTGTGGAGGTGCAGGAGCTGGTAAGTCTATATCCGAGTCCAATAGCTTGGAGAACGACCACGCATTCGAAACGAGGAACAGCGAAAAAGTAATGATAGCCTGGAACAACATCCCCGGTGTCATGGGTGGGGACCAGAGAGCTATGGCGCTTCAATCTGCTGCGCTCATATTATAAATGTTTGAGCACACCGCCCCGCATTGCTTCAGCATGACTCAGGCACTTCCGATGGAGAAGGTGCTGATCTGTCTGTTGTTCGGTTTGATGTGGGGGTATGTCGTACCCGCGCTCATAACGCCACATTATGGGAAGAAGACCAGGAATATCATCGCCGTTCACTTAATCCGCCGAAATAAAAATAAATGCCTCAGTTCAGTGACACACTTGAATAGCAAGTGACGTACATAGATTGGATAGGCAACTGGACACGAAGACCCCGAAAGCGAAGCCCAGCCATCATTTTCAGGGTTGGCTAGCATCAACCATCGGTCGCTCGACATAGATCGCTAACAAGTCAAATACCCGATGTGGAAGGCCCAATTTACTGCGATAAAACCTCCTAATCTCCAGACTAAGCTGTAACATAGAGCTGACGAGCGGAGTGGGTGCTCGGTCACTAGCGAAGAAGTTTGAGACAACCTCGAGCATGCAGACTGAATAGTTTTACCGACGTTCTGATTCAGCGGGTGTGACGATAGAAGCACAACACTACGCGGGCACTAGAGTGATAAGCCATGTGGCCGCCGTTAGTTACGCGCGTCACGATTCCAACTCAGAAAAGAAAACTCTGCCTGAAAAATCAAGAATCACCCCAATCGAGTCCTGTGTGAGCAGTAGGTCAATGGATGGTAAGACTTCTCTTGTCCGGGGACTGGGTCTGAAACACCTCAGTCACACGTTGCTTGTACAAGGTTGCTTCTCGGTCGTCTGGCTGCATGGCGAGTCGAAAACCTGAGCTGGTGACAACCAGATTCCAGAAGAAACCGCAAAACGACTGATGCGGCGGTGCAGTGGTCGGAGCCAAGAAGGCTCCGATGCCAACTTTGGAAAATTTGAAAATCTTCTATTGGACAACGAGCAACGATCGAAACCTTGGACGGCGTCAATCTTAGTTGGCGGACAGTCGACACCGTACGAGCAAAAACGAGCGGCTGCAGTCCTTGTGGACCCAAGTTAGTATACAGATCTGAATCATGGCGGTCCGGAGGGGCGGGACTAGGTTACTTTGCTACAAACGCCAAACTCTCGACCTAGTCTCCCGGACGTAATCAAGGCGGACCCCGGGGGTGCGCGGGTTTCAGGCCATCAATAGGCACAAATGTGCTCACACGGCGTTCCTGGACCTATCCCTATCTTACATTTCCGAGGGCACGCATGATAAGGGCACTCGTAAATGCGCCATTTATGCTTACCGTAGATCGCTTGTTTGACGACTACAAGTAGAGACCGACCTAATATGGCATCCAAGCCACTGCTGCCTGACTCCCAGTGGGAAACAAAAAACGGTGCAGGGGTCACGTTCACCCCTGCTTGTTGAAGCGGCGCAGCATATTCCGAGTCGATTAGCTAACCTAAACTATACTATAAGCGCTCGGCTTGCAAATTTAGACGCCATTCTCCTTGGGGCTTAGGTCGACAACCGACGACAACTTGGTATACATGTCAGAGTGCCTTCCATTGTCTGCCCAGGATCCCTTAGTGGCGTGTCTCTCTCCTCGATTACGATCACGTTATCCGGACAACCTCGACAACCCCACAATGTCTGACGCTTCGAGTGACGTTCGGTGTATACATACTCTCACGTTGTGCACGGCCGTCGTTCACATAAACCCGCAATGAGATCAGACGAATGCAACGGAGTCGCTCGCATAAATTAGCGCAGTTCTACGACAAGGCAACTAATTATGGGTTTATCCCAAGCCCGCGGGCCGTGGCCCACGATGGATATCACGCCCGATCGTGCTCATCCCTGCTGTTGGCACAGCTCTTTCCAGTCCTCTGCGTAAAGGAGGTAATCAGTCCCCGCAGTTTGCGCTTGCAAACAAAGTGTAAGACACACCTGGAACGACTCTCGATTCTTGATATGCTGCTTCGTGCGGCGCTACTGCCATCACGACAGCGAATCCGCTATACACGGGAATGTGTTACCAGTCCATTCACTCGTCATTCGATCAACTTACTGCAAGAAATGGTAGTCCAAATGACTATACATGGGCATGACATCGCGATCTCCAAGTCGAGGAGGTGAACACTCACCAGTGGAGGAACCAGGGGCCGGGATTATCGGTGACGAAACGTATAGTCACGCTATCCGTAGGGCTAGTACCCATCGAGACAACATCGCGCCGGACGGGATTCACGAAATTTGGCGTATCACTACCGGCGACTCTGACGACGTGGAAGGGGTTCTGGAAAAATATTCAGTTGAATCGACCAAAGGTAGAGGTGGATCGCGCACGCCGTGCAGATGTATAGGGTGCTGGAGAACACGTTTAGCACCACCACAGAACGACGTTTCGTAAACGTGGCACTCACTGGTCCACCGGGAGCTTGATTATAGTTAGGAAAGCTTATTTCTATAACCTTGTTCGCGGGAAGGGTGTAGACGCTTCCTTGTGGCAGCAGTTTGGAAGGTTCCACCCCACTGAGCATTTGGAGAAGTACAGGGACACTGGGGTTGACCCAGGTCACATTATTCAACGTAAAATCCCCCTCCTGGGTGAAGCCTGGAACAATTGCGAGGTTCACGTCCGCCTTTCCAAGCTCGGGTATTCCGGGCGCCTCTGGGTCGATGAGTGGGTGAAGGTCACCTTCATTGAACGCGAGTTCATACGGGCCGAGAGACGAGTCTGGATCTTGGTCCTGTGCGCCGTCATATCGGAGGATGGCCATATTTTGACCGTCATCGAACGTCGAACGTGGCAGATCGGGCAAAGCACGAATCCAGTAATTCCCAACGGACTGGTCCGCTTTGACAACCAAAGAGTAGCGTTGACCAACGAGGATACGTATCGAGTCCACTTCTACGGGGGAAACCTCATTTCCATCCACCTCTATTATGGTCATCCGGTGGCCATCGATGGAAAAATTGAAGCTAGACTCGCATGACGTAGCAATCACGCGGAAGCGGTAGTAGAGTCCTTCTGCAACATTGACGACCGAGAGTGGTGCCGGTGGACCGCCTCGATAGCGACCTCGCCCGTTTATCAATGTCGAGTTCGGAAATCCGAAGACTTTACTGGGTACCGAGGGCAAGTGATACCTAAATCCAGATCAATGCAATCCTCCTATTCGACGAGGCATGCTCACCAATCTGACAGCGTGATCACGGTCGTTTCTGTCTTTGGTTAAAAAGACAGAACACAAACTGAAAGGTTGACGAAAACTCACCATCATCGACGTCGTATAGATAGGCCAGGGGGTCCTCATCATCATATATAATTAGTGGTCCTCGAGCTCCGGAACAACGTTGAGCTGATACATGCGAGTGGTACCAATACGTTCCGGTCTGTTCGGCTATATCGAATTTTTGCACGAATCTTCCGTGTTGACGGAGCGGACACTGGGTGACGTATGCCGCTCCGTCTGCCCAGGCGGACTTGGACTGAAAAATGCCATGAAAATGCTTTGGAAGATGCGTGAGGATACAGTTTGCGCCGTTCAATTCATAACCATTTACCACGCTGGTTTCCAGAGTCATACTGTCGTCGGTGAGTTCGTTCACGACTTCGACATTAAATTTTTGACCCTAGGAAGGCTCATCCCACCGGTCTAGAACACTATCAACGAGATTACTCTTACCTTGTAGGCTTGGATTATCGGCGCAGGGTGCTGACCATTGTAAAGAGTGGCTCTACAAATTGTTAGGGACGCACCAACGAGTGATAATCATCAACTCACGATCGATTGAACCCATCTGGTGAGATAAACTTGTTGGTGACACGAAGTCGACTCACAGGTCCAAGAACAGCAGGTTCCGAGTCTCTAGCAGCAATGGGTGGTGAACTCGTACCCGAGTTTAAACTTTCTGATGATACATAAGAGGTGAGGAATAGCGAAAGCGCGAGGATAGAACAGAAAAACATCTGGGGGAACGAGCAGTGCATTTACGGTGACAACCATGCACACCCCTTATACTCTCGGGCTGGTTACAAGACTCAGGATCGGTTCTCGCCTCCAAGGCATATGCCACCTGAGGCGGTGGCATGATTCAAAATTCCTGAGCGTTGTGTCAGTGGCGAGGACATGTATGGAAAAAAATGCAGTACAAGGTGTTCCGATCAAAGCAGCGGCACGGCACCACTGGCGATTGTTTCTGTCATTCTCCGAGTCAGATCCTGACTGAAACTCATCGTACGGAGCAAAAGATGACCTACGAAAGCTGTCGACGAGGCTGTCCACATATGTCAAATGGAAACAGGTACCCTTTTCGCTACTCCCAGTATATTTGCAAATTCGATCAGCCTGCTCTTGACACTTGTAGCGTCGAGCACCGCTGAAATGACAAAAACCTGCGAAGCAGTGCCCTGCCATCACGCGCAGAACTTCAAGTCTAAAATGCCTCAATGCCCAAGTTGATCCCTGGGTAGGTCATAGAAGACACGACCGTTTGCATTCGGGCGCATCTTGACCACTGACGATCGTCAGTCAGACCTCGGATGTCAAGCCTTCGAGATCCGAGCTCCACTCTCAAATTTGGTATGCGATTAGGCCCGTCTGCGTACCGTGATTCCGGTGGGTGATTCGTCACAAGCGGTTCGGTTATCTCGCCCTCGGCAGGGATGAGACACGGAGAAGCCTGAACGCTGTGCAACACCCTAAAGATTGGCACAATTGCCGCGGTCACATGCACGACCGAAAGCGACGTTCGAGGTGGTCGTGAAAAGGTACTAGTTCCGCTTTAGCTTTTGAGAACTCGTGTTACTCCCTGCTTACACGCACGAAGCTGTGGACAACACGGCCCGTTTTTCTGCGACGAGCGGGGGGCTTAGACAACCCCGCACGTCAGTGACGTGGATAGGCCTAGATGCCCCATTATTAGTGTCCCTACCTCGTTTGTCGCTCTAAGGAGTCGAAATGTCTAGCAATGCTCCATGAGCGCTCGCATACTTACGTCCATCCAAGCACGATTCCGTCAGGATCTCAGTCATCCATAACCCACATTACAACTGCCGCGATACCATGCTTCGTGCGGGTGGGCAATCCTAGTTTCATTACGGAGCTAGCACGGTGTATGCAGCACGACGGTTCCGCGAACGCCAAAGCCTAGGCACTCACTGAAAGACGTAAATCTCCAAGCTCACGGGATGGTGTGCAGGCCCAAAATCACAGCTTGGCGCTGCCCTTTTTGCTTCCTCCCAAGCTTTTCCACCACTTCTCCCCAGCCTTGTCCCTTTGCTTGCCCCCTTTCGAGCTATTCCCGACGACACTTCCCTGCGCACCTTTTCTACGGACTTCCTTAGACCCACTCGCCCTCCTGGTAACTGTTGATATTCCCGAAGAGATCCCTTTTTGGTGCGTGGAACCCACTAACGGTCGCGTCTTGCTTTTTTGCTGGTGATGTTTTGGTAAAGTAGATGCACGTTGCGTCGAAGAACCTGACGCAACTGATGGAGACGGCGAACGAACTCGTGATTGTGATGATTGGCTCGAGACTTTGGCTACCTTATGTGCACCACCATCATCGAGCTTGAGCGCTCCTGGGTGACCCCGTTTCTGGCCGCGTTTAAGGGAGGGTTGCGACGATGGCGACGGTTGTCTGAGTGCAGCGGCTTTACCCGCCAAATCGTCAACCTTGTTTTCCGTTTGTGAATGGGCAGGGGGGCGTAATGGTCTGAAGCCGCTTTCCCACTGCTTTTTGTGTAACCGAAAAAGCGCCATCGTTGCACGAGCGTCCGTCACCTGTTCGTTTGTTCAACTCTAGACATGTGAACAAACTACAAAGGAAGGTTGGATGGCTTACACTACTGTGTTCGCCACCTTGGATGATGATGCCAAGTTCTTGCTTTACGAGGACGCGCAGGGCAGGATAACGAGACTTGGTAACACGATATTTGTATGCCAAGGATTGGGTGTCCCGGATCTGAGAAGATGGTTGAGAGAGTAAGAGTGCCTGTATGCGCCCAAGGTCATAAAGGATGAATTTGGTATGCTCCAACGTCGTACCTTGAGATCATTATATACAGCATGGCCCACGAGTACCCGGTCCTTGATCAGCCCCGCCACCGTTCGTTGAACTTCTTCGAAGTGCTTGGCTTGGCGCAGTCAGACCCACTTGGAGCAATTTTGCCGCACGAGGCACATACCTGAGCCCCCAAGATCAGTGCTTCGCACACCACTCCACTTGGTCCGATAGTCAACGACCTTCTCACGTTGTCGTACGAAGACGTCGAGAATGATTGCCCCCGTGTAGTTGACGATGCTAACGCGCGCCAGGGAAGACTCTTCGCCATCGATCCCGACGCCAACCATTTCGCAATCGAGTGCGAGGTACCTCCCAGGGCTGCGAGACGCCGATGAGGCCGAAGCGGGAGGTGCGACGAACGCGGGAGCTCACGTAGTCTGATGTCCATCCTTGTACTCCACTTGTCCGAGAACCATCTTCCGTAACGTCGCGATGGACTCGCCATTCTTCACTTCGGCGGACTCGAGATCGACGTCTTGGTTCCGATTGTCCGACAGGAATCGCTTCGGTGGGAGAGGTGATATATTGGCATACGCGACAGTCCTGTCTGAGATAGATACACTCAACCCGCTACGATCGATCTTGTGCCGTTTGTACGGGTGGGCATGACCATGTCGAACCAAGCTCTGAGCGAGACGATTGAATATCTATCTAACACATCGACGTACAACAAGGCTCACTTTTTGCAGTGCAATCCAGTTTGAAGAAGGTCTGATTTTTTTTGTTAGTTGGATGGCACGAGAGGGAAGACGAGAGGACCTCGTTACTTTGTGGACGGTTGTCATCTTCGTGAAAGTGATGGATCCGATCTCCGACAGTCGTTCCGATGCAGGACAAGTACACCTTGGAACGATGGCTAGTTGGGTACATAGGTAGTGTCAGTTACGTCTACTATGTGGCTACGCTACATCAACGAATAATTCAAGAAGGGGACATCCTAGTCTTCCTCGACCTTAATCTTTGTCCTTTTCCCTGCTCGTATGCGCTAGAGGTCTAAAGGGTAGCGATGAATGCGCAACACGACGTACCTGAAAACGCGGTTATGTCGTCCTCATACTCCCTTTTGACGGCGACTACTGATGGTGTTGAGTCGTCAACCGGATCCATACGCGTTGAGAAGAGGGGAACGCACCTCGCGTGCTTGGGGTTAATCGAGCATGACTACCAGACGGCAATGATACGGGTGTATCCCTAACACCCCGTTTTCGAGAACTACGACTCAGTGGAGCAGTTGAGGGCGATGATTCATGTTGATGCAAGGAATTGAAAGCATCAATGAGAGCTTGAGATGGTCGGTATCCTGTAGGCAACAATAAGTGACTTGGGGTAGATGATGAGTACCAAAGCAGACGACGTACCAGGATGGGAGACAGTATGGTGAGTATCTTCTTCAGTTTTGATTTCTGGGACTTCCCCTGGCTGTCAGCAGGGGATGGCAGTCGGAGTGCGAAGAGATGACGGCGCACTTGTGTTGAGTTCTTGAGGATCAACAAATGGCGGAGTAGACGAGGGCGATTGTTCATGCTGTTGAAGGGTATTAAAGGCGTCAACAAGAGCTTGAGACGGCTGATATCCTACGAGTAACAGTAACTATCGCGGGCTAAGTCACGCGGGCGCCCACACAACAACGTACCAGAACCAGGGTCGATGACATTGTGAGCTTCTTCTTCCTTCTTGATTTCCTGAGTTTCCGCTTTAACGGAAAGACTGGGAGTCGGCTCTATGTTCTCCAGTTTCGACTCCTTTGTGTCCTCTTCGAAAACGGAAGAACGGATAAAGTCGAGGGCGTCTTCCTCTGCAAACAGGTGTTACGACAATTCTCAAGTAGAACAGAAGTATACCTACCCAGTTCGTAGGGATCGAGCTTCTTGACAAATTTGGGGGATGGCGGTGAGGCTTTGGATGACGATGCTTCCCCATCTCGAGCTTGAGACTGGTTGAGGAACCGTCCGTGAGACGGATGGTGTGAAGGTGGCTCGTAAGGTCTGAAAAGACTGGTAGGCTGGTATTTTGGACAACATCATGAAATGCTTCCGCAATATAGGAAGTCGCTCACTGCTGGGCCTTGCGCCACTGTTTGGCCGCTATGTACCGTCTGGTCCCTTTGTTGTGATGGTGCCGGCGATGGCGTCACCGTCGAAGGAGGTGGCGATATTACCGACTGCTGTTCTTTGTCCGGATGAGGTGCATGGTTGAGAATTGGAGGGGGTATCTGTGGAGGAGGTATCGGGAGAACGAGGTTAGTTAGAGTAGATGGAGGGGAAGCCCAAGATGGCGTTGGATATGGAGACTTGGCGGGTATCTTGTCAAAGGAGAGGCCGTTCGGAAAGTTCTCTGTCCAATTGTCTGGTAGTAAGGTTAGGTCAACACACCGTACCCACCTGCCCGGCATAGACGAGAGAAAATGAATAGACATACGATTTGCAGGGTCCCCATTATTCCTCCAGTTGTAGAGAAAGACGCGCGTTGATCGAGGGTCGTTGGGGTTGCAATTTGTCCAGAAATTTGCCCATCGATGCTCGCCAAGGAGAGGAAGAATATTCGTACCCTCTGGAAATTGTAAGATGACTTCGTCACGCTGCAACAAAAAGGACAGAACAGAAATGGTAAAGACGAATACCGCCTACACGTTGAATTCAAAATAGCGATACTTACGGTGCCCATTGCATAAACGCACTCTACTGTCGGTATCGAGCCACCGGTGAGCCCAGCCTGCTGAAGGGCAAACTGTGCCCATGATGCAATGCGGTCGAAGTCACCTTGAACTCGCGAGCGTGGATTATTATGCATTCCCCATGGTCTCGTCACCACGACGTAGACTTCATTGGGAACGTCTGTGTATGGGGGGCCTGACTTTGGTCTTCCTGGCATTAATGGTGGTACGGGATGAAGTCCGGGTGAGCGTGGTGAGTGGCAAGGAAGAGACGTTGGTCATTATGCAACTCTTTCAAGACGACGTTCATTAATGGAAGGGACGTCGGAGATCGGAGCCATCGCAGTAACGCGGTCCGCTGGCGTGTTCAAGCCGAGTGCGAATGCACTAGAATTCGGTTTCACGTGGCCACCCACAGCTGAACATGCGGTTGCCAAGATCGATTGCGATCAGCCAAACCCGTCGCTTTCTTCACCTCTACTAAACAACACAAGTCGGGTCAGGCAGCAAGAATGAAACATCGATCTTGACAGGTCCGGAGTAGCGAATGGCAATCGCGGCCACGGGAATGACTCGAAAGGCCAGTGCAAGACTGGACGCTAGACCGCCTGAACCTCACTGTGTCTTCCGCGATACATCCGCTTCATCTCATCTGTCCATTAATTCATTTGCGGCCCTGGGACGTACTGCACGCTTGACCGCGAAATGATCGGTGTTAGCATCGTGAACTAGGCAGGAGCTACCTCGACCTCTTCGTGCGACAGCGCAGGAAGGTTATAGACTATCGCATAGAGTAGTATACAGACCGCTTATTTGCGGGCTCAGGTATGTACACCGCAGCAACGAGCATGCACCAAGCGGGCTGATTGCAGCAAGCCATGCTACTCAAAGACGTACATATGCGAGAAGGTTACAATCCTGATCAAGACCGAACGCTGGCCGGCACGCCGCAAGTGCGAGGCGATTGTATATATATCATGCTCACAAGGTACGTTTCCTCCGAGCTCGCGCACGCTGCACTGGCACTTTTACTTTCCCTGCGAGCCCGTCGATTCCGGCTATTCGAGAAGAAGCAAATTCTGTGGGTATGTCGCACGGCTGTTGCGCTTGGCCAATCTTCGCTGTTCCCCACTTTCCCCGAACTGGGCCGCTCAGAATCTTGTAGGCTGGATGGACGCCGAGCCCCCCGTCTCCACCGAATTCTCCGTATATTTGATCCTCGATACACCCGTATCCATCCTATCTCGACATCGCCCGCGGACCAAGTCAGGATCGCTAGTAACAAACCGAGTCTTACTGTATAAGGGTGGCCAAGTGTAGTAGAGCGGGTCCGAAGGGACTGAAGAGGAGTGGTGGAGGCGAATACGGTAACATCAAACTTTGATAGCGAGAGTGCACTCAATCACACGGACATCGAGATGTGTGCACAAACTTTAGCTCCCTTGACTCTTATGGTAGCCGTGCCAAGGCCTATCGAGTTGTACCACCTTGCACCCGGAGGCGACTTTTGTGGTTAGCGGCCCGAAGGTAAATCCCCTCATCAGCTGCTTAGTGACCTCGCGGATATCGTTGAGTCGGGCGAAATGTCGACCATGACATTTCCCCCGAGTCAACGGATTCTCGGTGACCGTGCACGAACGCAGACCTCTGAGAACAGCCTAACCCGAGTGTCAATACTGTCTCCAGCTATCTCCAACTGTTCTCGCGCATGGAGCCCGTCCGGCTGCGCAACTACAGGAGCGGTTGGAGCACGAGAGACATCTACCATAGATCACACGATCGCACTTTTCACGGATCGTTGATGGCATCAAGTCGCAGGAACATGTGTGTCAAAGCGCGCTGAGAGCATAGCGACGTTCTCG
>JBBPKI010001209.1:0-13993 GCA_038089155.1 Nevesoporus exiguus
TGACTCTGGTGCACCCACCTTGCCATCCTGATGGAGAGGGGACGAGAAGGAACGCTGATCAATATGATGGGACGCTATTCCTGACGTGAAAGCCCACAACCTTTGGAGCCACGGTGAGTCTCAAGGGGCCGTACTGGACGTACCCCTGGTCCTTGACGGTCTCACCGCCTAGGATCTCGAGCGCATCGGATAAGATGTCTTCGACGTCGAGTGCCTCCATCACCGCAATCGTCGCCGGAGCACCCCCCAACAAATGTCGCCTTTCAATCTCCGCGATGTGACGAAACCCTTACATACCCCGCGCAACTGACTGCAACTCCGCTCGACAAGGTTGACTAGGTTCCGGCATTCTGCTACGCCCAACGTATAGCAGTGGCGCATGCGCAGTGCAGTTTGGAGACGTCGGGCTGAGGCCCTCAAGGAAAAATGGACGTGCGCTGATCCGTTGAACCCGCTTCAGCCTGGATCAACGCATCGCCCAGTAAGCTAGCCAAAGAACTTGGAAACGACCGGACATGATCAGTTCCCGACTATCCGGGAACCAGTATAATCACCAGCGATTCGGGCCACTCCACTTACGCTGATACGGCATGTCATTTCCCGACATTTCGCGTATACTCGGAGAGCTGCTCCGCCGAAACCAGGACGTTCACTGAGGATCGATAGGCATCCCTGCTCTTTGCAACCAACCGCCGTGGTAGGGGTTCCAAGCACTGCGGTGATAACGATGAGAAGGCGTCATCACCCTCGACGTTGATGGTCTCAGTCTCTGGGAAATTTTCCAAATTTTTGCGATATCATAATCGGTTAGTTTCCCCCCTTCATGATCAGCGTTTTTTATGCCAACGATCTCATCTCTCCTAGCATAATGCCCGCAATATCTCACATGAACTCGTCCACACCCTGGGTTGTCCGTTTATTTTCCATTCGGGCCTGTGGGCAGACAGACGCCCTCATCATTTATTGTTGAATGCTTCCATCACTCCAGCTTCGCAATTTCGTTCCATCCATCACTGACATGATGGCGACCCGTGTCTCGGGTCTGAGCAACGTACGTGACGCGTTGGTCCGACTACCAAGGGCAGTGGCGGTGGTCATCTCGGCCGAATCGCATTCTCGTTGTCCTTGTCTTTGGAATGCAGTACGTCTGAATTTCATTCGTGGGTCCCTCATCCGTTCCTGTACTTGGAAAATTTACTCCCAAAATGATACTCTACAGATCCGAGGTGACAGCTCGCGCAATCTGGACGATAGAGGCATGCACAGACATGGTCCCCTTGCTTCGCAGTCAGACAGATTGAGGCGCGCCGTACGATTTGTCACGCAGCCAGCCATCCGTGGCAGCAACACGCAGCGAACATCATGCAAGGAGCTACCAACACCAAAAACGTCGACTAAAAGAAGCACACGAACCACCCATCAACGACTCACAAAACTACGACGGAAATGATCTGTCCATTAGAGGCCCCATCAGCCATCGATCTCTGCGCGCTCAGAGAATGCTCGCCACTTTGGTGGCACTGAATGATAGATGGTGTACGTTGCGCGAACGTGCAATGGAGAGATGCAAACCCAGGGCCTTCATCTCCGCAGAGCTCGAAATCCGGTACACCGAGGCCTTCCTGTGCCAGGGGGAGTATGATAGGCTGAACTGGTTATAGAGTGTCCTGGATGACCGCTGAACCTCGCTGGCGAACGAGAACGTTCCGTTCCGCTGGGTAGTAGAAGGGGACGTAACCAGACTCATCACTCCCTTATCGTGCCGCGAGCGCTACTTTGAGATAACCAAGTGTGTGATACGGTGCGTGCCAATATGAGTTCGCACGCTTTCGGAAATGAGCCTACTCGTTCTTCCTTTGAAAGATGCATTGCATAGGTGTTAGTAATGAGCCCAGTACACCAAACATCTCGCATTTCGCCTTCTGGAGGGATCTCCCATACACATTTGCGCTGACCGAGTCGGTGCTGATGTTAAGCAAAGGGCATACCACTCGTGGTTTTGGTCCGAGAGAACGACCCCCTGGTCCGTACACACGCCTTTACGCGCTGATCTGAGATTACCGTTGCATCCAGAACACCGAATGGCGCTCAGAACGCCGGAAGTCACGAAGGGGAAACAAAGCAACCTAGCTCCGTTGACAATGGACATACCCCTGGTGATTCGGACAGCAGAATGACAAGCCCTTCCGCAATCAGAGGCACCCAGCTCCTGAGCCAGCGACAACCTATTGACAGAACCACAAACACCGGAGACAACCGGCCGAATCTTACGTGTGCACATGATACACGTCCATTACGGCGGCGGCGTCGAGGGATGGATCGAGCAGGCACGAAACAATGCATCATACCGTGCCCGTCGAAAGAACGTGCTGTCAACCAGAAATGTGGCGTACCTCATCCCACACTGTTCCCATGTAGTTAGAATGCATCATCAATGACATCGCCTTGGCACACTCGATTCTCAGAGGAAGCTTGATAAAGCGGAGGCAGACGCCATGGTTTTCATTTCACAGCATCGCCCATAGGTCCGCTTGATCGGTTTACTCTAGCCTGATCGGCGCTAGCGCTCCGCCATAGCTTTCGCAAGAAACGCGCTGATGAAAAGGAAATCACGGGGAAGCTCGTACAATTCTCAATCGTTACTTCGCAACCAAGGTCCTACGAGGACGGCTTCCGCGCGCGAGAACGGGCGGGCACGTCACACGCATACGCACGCGCGTGCACGTACATCTCGGCGACAAAGCGAAAAAGCCAAGTCAAACAATCGACGCCTTAATCTCCGTAGAGCTCGAATTCCCAGGGGGTTCTCGTGATAGGGGCGGATGCGCTCAACCAGATTCTTCGTAAACGACAGGTTGCATAGATTTTGATGAAGGCGAGATGGGAGCACGTTCCAGAAGGCAACGGGGCCTGGTTGGGCATCCCCCCTCTATCCGCCGGGTGATGGGCGTCCGCTAATTCGCTCGACGATTGGGTGAGCGCCATGGAAGTAAATTGGGGGACGAGTTTCGCAAGGTTGAGTGTTACGGTCGACCATGCGGTTAGAGGGCTCGATGAGAGCGGCGGAAATACGAGGGGCAGATGCAACAACGGAGATGTGCCACGATTACGCACAAGCCTAGGCGATGTCTAGAATTGCAATCACCATGAGCATGATTGGCGTACTACGAGCGGGAAGAACCAGAAACGATCAAAGAAAAGAATAATGTACCTGGAAGGTGGAACACCGGACGATGCCTTGTCTCCCCGAGTTATCGATGATGCCAACTTCGAACGCCCAGTCTCTGCCCAAGTTGCGCACTTGGATGTGCAGCCAGGTGTGCTTCAGTCCAAGCACTCCGCCGCCAGACAGTGACGCATGCGGCGGAACCGAAGGAGGACATCGAATGAAGGTCCTGCGCAGCGTCGGAGATTGGATGTGAAGCACAGTCTGATTTAGTTGATGCCCTTGGCTGGCATCCGCATGCTCGTCGCAACAGATGGCTGGGGCCGTTATCAGAGCGGCTGGTGGAGGTGGTGCGGGAAGGGAAGTAGAGTCATTTAGAAGGTGGATGAAAGAATCAGAGGGTAGGCTGCCGTCAACGTGCAGAGAGAACAACCCCAAAGGATCGCTACCTGTCGAGGAGAACAGCGAAACGACGTCGGGCTGGACAGATCTTGCAAACATCAGTTCGCGAACGGATTCTCCACTCTGATCACGCCGCAAATGAGTCGTCTCCGAATCAACCGGTGACCACTCGTTGCCTAAAATCGACCCATCACGCTGCATCTTACGCCAACGCATGCTATACCGCGGGGATACGTGAGATATAAACTACAGAACTAGGGTAACGCGGTATCAAGCAGTAAATACAGCAAGCAGCCGAAAAAAAGTGTGCCGTTCACCACAGGCAGGCTCTCACGCTGTTCTTCAGCATCCTCAGCAACTCCCGTTTCTTGTAAGGATTATCAGAGAGCTCCAAGTCCCTGCTCGCTAGAGCCAACAAATATTTGAAATCAGCCTGCGCAACGAGGGGAAGTTTCGACGCAAGTTCCCTCTTCTTGCCATCAATCCGGGCTTTAAACTTTTTTGCAAAGTCCTCCGAGATTACCTCGGCCCGCGAAACCACCTCGGAGGGTACCCCTGCAAGACTGGCGACGTGGGTACCAAAGGAGGAGGAAGCAACACCGTCAACAAGTTTGTAGAGGAAGACAAGCTGTGCGTAGACCATGGAGGCTCAATAGCGAGGAAATGAAACGAAAACCTACCTTCTGTTGTTCGTCATCGAGACTTGTTGCCATGTACATGTTCCTAATGTTGGGATGGTATGCAAAGTCGTCTGTGAGAGAGCCGTAGTGAGTAGCAAAAAATGCTAGAGGAAGGGTGCGTGTGGCCAATTCGTGCAAGACAGCCTGTCCATACAATCCATTAACAAAAGTGACTACTAGTTGGGTCGCCACTTACACCAGCAATCGCCATTCCATCCTGCAGATAAAAACTACTAAGTGAAATCAGAAATCTCGCGGAAATAAACTTACGTAGGTTGAAGTCCCTCTGCCCAGCTCTAGACAGCGGTCAGCGAAATAAATTGGATATTCACCACCATACCATCTAGAATGACCAGTGACCGAGGGGTCGCGTCACGCAGAATTTTGCAACTACACATGCATCAGTCACTAACACTCGTGCACGAATGTTTATGACAGGTTTACCATTCGTCCAACTCAACCTTGAATGTACTCGCATTCGAAAACATGTTATCATATGCCCCCATTCGGGTCAGGATCGTATCAACGGGACAAATCCTGTTGGTTTCAGTGAGGATGTCCTTTCGACGGCAGGGGCACGAGACTGACCGAGCTGATTGAGCGGGGACACGCATTCCAAGCTGTGCCATGATCTGTGCCGACGGTGAGCTTCTGTCATTACAAGGACGAATATACTCGTACAATGCCAGCTGCTGTCATTCTCATGGCCTGGGAGAAAATTAGCCTATAATTCGTGTGGGTGCCCTCTCGGACTCACCGTAGACTTGCCTCTGCAAGAACAAACGGTCGTCAAAAATAGGAAGAATTAAAAGGGTAGATACATACCCCATGTTTGGCCCTGCAAACGAGCCTTAGCAATTGACTGCACGACCAATAGATCTCGACGCACCTGTCAGCAACGCAATCCTTCCCACATCTCCACCAAGCTTGATATCGTTGGGAATAAAATTCGCTTTCAGTTCCGCTAGGGTTGGGTGCCTCAAGCCCTTGAATTCAATGAGTGCTGCGTCTCCTTCCACGAACTCAGGTCTACAGGAAGGCTCGCCAATAGCAACAGAGGCCTTGGCCAGTGAGAATAAACAATCCAGTTCAGCAAGAACACGGACGGCTCGAAGCCAAACACCGCGGTCGGTGTCAAACTCTTCATAGAGTCGTCCTTTAAACTCCTTAATAGCGGTAGTGCGGTTCTCGCGTGCTTCTTTCAGCGTACGGATAGTCGGTTGCAAGGAGGGTACGACCCAGCGTTTGGCAGCCTAAGCACCGTTGCAAGTGAGTAGAGGTCACAGTGCAACGGAATATCCTACCTTAGTAGCACCACTCTTCACCCAGTCATCGGGGATATTTTTTTCGTCAGCTTTCGTTTGAATGAGATAGATTTCCTGCAGTTTCATATTAATAATTTTCAACGTAATAGTAATCATTGCTTGCCTTGTTCCCTGTGCCACTGTGCCACCAAGAAAGAGAGCATCTAGAGAAAAAATGTGAGGATCAACCGGCCAAGGTTTCATGAGCTTACCCGAGCTTCTTCTCAAACTTCCTCAACTGCCCATCAAGTTCCTTTTCTAGGTTCGTGATTTCTTCGATCACACCATCATAAACTTCATCTTTCCCGTCCACGGGGAGTAACTCGCTCGTTTCTGGACCAAGTCAAAAATCAATATATCTCGCAGCCATTTTGTCTACCTTTGTCCAGGGTGAACCGTGAAGTCACGTTCTTCAAGTGAGGCGTAAGATCTGGCGCGGATCTTAGCAGGCTCATTATCGTCTTGGACACAAAAGATTCGGAACTGTCTGCTAGATTTGCAAGACCCTCATTGAGCTTTTTGAACGCCTGGTGACGGAGTTCATGTCAACGAAGTAGGAGATGAGCGGCATTCACGTACAGAGAGTACTTTTGTGAAATCCTTCACTTTACAATTCTTAGCATGTATGCGGGAGACAATGCGTTCGAGATCAGGAAGGCCTTTCACTAGCTGAGTAAACTCCTCTTCAAACGTCGCATGGTCAATCAGTTCCTGAACAGCGTCGAGTCTGCCAACAGACGAACATTAACGACGCGAAACCTAGCAGAACGGCGTAATCACCGATCATTGATGTCTTTCACATCACGCAGAGGAACACAGAGCCATATTCTGAAGAGTCTCTTCCCTGTCGGTCGGATGTTACGTCGAAGTATTGATCAATTAAGAGCAACGGTGGACATACCGAACGGGGTGGTACACCTGCTCAGTAGTTTATGCAATGTCCCCTCATCCGAGCCTTCGTTGTTTTGTAATACCTACTCAAGGATGTGAGCTATTGTCAAGAAAAGCCAGGTCAATTGAATAAATCAACCTCGATGTGGCCAAGAGTCTGGCCATCCAAAACCAAATTCCGTCCCCTTTTCATCGGATCATAGATATTGAAGTTCTTCATGGTCAATAAATCTTTGTCAATATTGAGCTGACGGAGATACCACGCCATTGCCCCAAGCGCCTCTATAGCTGGCCGACAGCCAGCCATGTCTCGAATGCTACTTGGTACAGCTTCATCAAGTAAGCCATCTTGGTCCATTGATGTATCTTCATCTCCGGAAAACATTTTATTCAGCTCTACGAAGGTCTGGTCGTACGTGAAACCTTCGACATCGCGAAGGCTTGTCCAAAGGCATGATGACGGTAAAATTGCTTTCAGAAGGCGTACTGTTGGCACGGACAGGTTTCCCTTCCACTCCAGTTAGTAACATTGCAATAAGAGACGGTAGAAAATGGGTATTACCTTAGTGAAAACCGCCTCTTTGGGCCTCAGCTGCCTGATTAACGTCTCCAGTTTCGTGAAGCAAACATCGTCGTCGAAAGAACTCAGGCTGAATTGTGACGTTGCGCTGTCCAACACACAAATGCCAAAGCTACTACCTTTCTTAGCATCAAGGACCTCGCGAATGGAGATGCAATGCCCAGCTTGTTCGTCCGTAAGCAATTCCTCGTCAACGAGGGTTCCATTAGTGTAGACTTTGTTAAGTTCCCTATTGACAGTGTCACTAATTTGACATTTAAATTGAGTCACGACATACCTCCGCACAATTTTCTCTTTACCCTTATCGTCCGTAGGTTTACCCTTGGATTTAGCCATACGCATTTCTGCGCCAAGGGCAGTCTCTGACTGATCAACACGGCCAACCTTGTAGCCTAGTCATAGCTTTAGCTAATCAGTCCATTTGGAATGGCTATTTTCACCTTTTGCAAGGAATTTGCTATGTGCTAACTGAGTCCTCAGCTGTTACATGCACCTTAAAATGATACTTACGCGGCCCAGAAATTGAAGGAAGTCTCAGGAACGCCCACCTGCAAGGTTTCTAATGAGACCACACGAGAATTATCCATGAAGTTACACACCATTGACATCTTCACTCGCTGAGTGAGCTTTAAGTCAAACTCTCTGTGACCAATACGAGCGTCCTCTTCATACAGCTGCAGACATGTCAGCTTGAATGAATCGTTGGCGCTTATTCTACGCACCTCTAAGAATTTCCTATAAGGTAACGAGTATAGTTCAGCGATCCAAAGTAATAGGAGGACGTGACCGTACCCTTTCTGGAAGAACAAAATCTTAACGGATAGTTCAGTGACTCTGAAAGCCGAGAAAAGACGAGGAACAGCTACCGTATCGAAATGATTTTGTTTGATCTGACGACATAAAGTCAGTACATTTCGCAAACAGGAGTATCTCAAAATCATACCTCCCAGAACTAACAAAAACTCGTGATCAGACACACGCAACATATTCCTGAGGGCAACACACCTGTTTTTCAAACGGAGTGAAGCTGGCCCATGCTTTTTTGGGAATGTACAGAGTACGGGGATCGTATCCGGGTTCACCTGGATGCACGCCATCTTTCTGTAGATGTTGTCAGGCGGAGGAATTTCTAGGCACGGAACACTTACATCTCTGACGTCTACTAAGAAACTGAATGGATCCTCTGCGGCTTTTTTCTCGGTCTTCTTCTCCTGCGTGCGCTGCTCGGCTGCAGTCAAAAAAAGGGAGGTCGCACTACCAGCACTAGTATTTTCTGTGAGAGACTTTTTGAGCTTAGGACGCCTAGGAGCAGATCTTTGTGGCTTGGGCTCGTCGTCGTCGTCCTCATCGTCATGATGGGAGGAGCATTCAGAGGACCGTTGCGAGGCACTCCTTCTGGAAGAGGCACGGGACGAAGAACGGCCGCGTGGTTCCTCATCGGACTCATCAGGAACGATGAAATCATCATCGTCTGCTGGGGAGCTCGAGTGGGAATGACGTGCTCACGGGTAAAAATAAATATTTGACGAACAGTGGAACGCATGGATAAATACATACAATGCTTTACCGGGGATTTCTTGAATCTCGACAGGCGTGATCCGAATGAACCGATGTCACCTTGCTCTTCATCGGAGGAGAGGACTGTCATGCGTGGCTTTTTGGTCCCACCTAGGATATATGCATCGTCATATAGAATCTCGGCAAGACAGTATGAGAAACTAGCCTTTGGAAGGAGACCTGCCGTGATAGTCAGGAGAAGAGGTGCGGTAGACAGGAGACTTGCTAAAGTTGGTTGCATTTTCGTCCTGGTCATCATCGGAATCCGCAATTACAATCTTGCGCTTCTGACGCGCCTGGGGAGTAAAAGTGAAATAAGAGTGATGAAACGGGAAAAATATAGCGAGCTTACCGGCTTGACCCTCGGGGCTTTGACTCGCTGCTCGTCCGAAAGCATATCCACGTCGATGGGGTCACTCGTCGGAGGGGTATCCTTAATACTGCTCTCTACGTCAGACGACGCGGAACCTCCAGTCAAGTGGGTGCGCATAGGTTTGGACGGTACCGACTGGGACGCCAGAGTAGCGCCAGTTGATTTTGCAGGTTTCGCACCAGGCTTGCCAAAGAAGTTGATGAGACTCTTCTGTTTCATATTCTCTGACGACGAACGTTTTTCTGGTCCTTTTTGCTGAGGTGGCATGGAGGGCGATGAACGCGACGACAGAGACGCGAGACGCGACTGATTCGGATTTAACGTCGTAGCGCGTTGTGTGGTCGTGTATTGGTAACTCAAGATTTACTCAGATAAAAACCTAGCTAAAAATAAACAATATTTTTGCAACAGGTGAATTGAATTGTCGCAAATTTCTTGGCCATTACAGTAGACTCTCTCTTAACCCATACCCATCGGGAATTGCTGCAGGGGTATGGGTTAAGAGGGAGTATGGGATAAGACCTCGGGGGAACAACAAAAAATATTTGCACTTATACGAAGTAGTGATATCTAACTATTCCTTCGAAGAAAGATGGCTATGTAATGTTGGTGTGCCCACTGATGTATTTAGTCATGAAGCTTTCCTAAGCTCTGCCTAAGAGCATCAATGCTGACGTGAGGCACAAGAGATTTGATGGGAATGCCACAGCCATTGAAAATTATTTCTTTGGCTAGTAATCAGAAAATAACTATACAAAAATTACTGTATTTGGTATTATTAAACTTAAACGTATGGGCTATCATCATCGAAACAGGTATGGGGTATGGAGTATGGGATAAGGATGCAAAATCACCGCAAACAAACTCGGGAAATCCAAAAATGCTATGGGTTATGAGGGAGTATGGGTTAACTAGGGTATGGGTTAAGAGGGAGTCTACTGTATAATGCCGCCGGCTTGTGATGACTTACTATTCCCTAAGCACAGTGACTTCGGCGTACAATGACTTCAGCATAATCTTAAAATATCCTTTATATTCAACCACATCAAAACTTTAGTGCATTCTAAGGCCCTGCAACTTGAACGAGCGAGAACGAGGCTGGAATGAACACTGAGCTGTCACTGTCTGTCACCCTCTGGCTAGTGGGGTCGCTGACTTCGAAATTCCCCCACTTGGTTTCGGCACATCGTGACTAAGTGTGACCATTCATGACATCGCTGTGACTGCCGAAGTCATTGTACGCCGAAGTCACTGCAGGTGGTACATAGCATGACAACATTGCAAATGCGTTAAATCCTCAGATGTCCCATTTTCAATGCATTTTCATGGTATCACAATGGGATTTTCATCAGAATTAGTTGCCAAACCTATCCTAATTTGGCTTTCAATGCATTGTAACGCAACACAACTTTATGACAATTTATCGTAAGTTCTCGTCATGGGGGTAAAAGATTTTTGACATTTATTCCTCGATAAACGCGCGACTGCCCTGCCGTGACACGCGCCATTTGTTTCCCCCCACACTCGTTTTCTCGCCTCTCCTTGATGCTTGCTGTCCTCGCCCTGCTCTCCTTCTTCGCCTCCGTGCCTGCCGCGCTTGCTGTTCAGGGCAGAACTTGGTGCGCATGTGCTCCTATTACCATTCACATCAATTGGTTGATTGATCGCCCCTTCGGATACAGTAACACCACCAATCCGTGTTCGTCAGACTTCCCTTGCTGCAGTGCGTGCCACATCCAGCGTCATTTTTATTTACCCTCATTGCAACGTATCAGGCGAATACGGCTTCTGTGGCGATGGCTATGTCAGTCTGCCTGCTTTGCTCCGGCCCTCCATACTAATCCACAGTAGTTCTGCCTGGGAGGGTGTAATCCCCTGAGCTCTTACACTCTTAGCTCTTGCGCTCCTAATCCTGTATGCCAGAGCGCCAACGTGAGGAAAACCAACTCTCAGCACACGCTTGATGCTCACTTTCACTATATAGTATTCACTCTCCGACACCTCCCGCATTCTTACTAACTCTACTTACTTCGACGGTAATGCGAGCGAATATGGTACGTCCAACTAGAGTTCACTGAAAATAAACTCAGTGCCTTGATACAGACTGGGTGCTTCAGCAAGGTTCCGTTCTCAATACGACTTCCGATGGAGAGGCCGCTGTTGCCCTCACCCTTACTGAGCAAGGTGGTGGAAGTCTGCTGTCTTCGACCCGTTATGTTCATTATGGCCGAATCACCGCTCGGTGTATGTTTACTCCTTCCTTTCTCTCCTCACCTGACTCCTATTTCTCAGTGAAGACCGGCCGATGGGCAGGTGTTGTCACCGCATTCATTTCCATGAGCAGCGTTAAGGATGAAATTGATTGGGAGTTCCCTGGCAACCGCACCACCGAAGGTCAAACCAACTATTTCTGGCAGGGTGCCATCCGTAAGTTTTCAAACTGCCCGCTTTCTACTTGCAAATGATCTTCGCAGCTTCGGTTACCAATGGTGTCACAGAGATCGACTTGACAGACACGTACACCAACTGGCATGAGTACACCGTGGGTCCCTTACCTTGATAACTCGCTGCAATCGTGACACCTTTGCTCTTAGATTGACTGGCAGCCTGATTCCCTGACCTTCCTGGTTGATGGAAACGCCACACGGACCATACTGGCTGCTGACTGTGTCAATAATGTTACTAGTGTCAGCGAGTACCCCAATACGCCCAGTCGTATCCAGCTCAGGTACACTTCCTATGAAGATACTAGTCTAGTTGAAACTAATGATTAGTTGTATTAGCCTCTGGCCCGCTGGCATCTCTTCAGAACCTAATGGTACCATTCAATGGAGTGGAGGTCTGATTGACTGGTCGAACCCTGACTATGTTTCAGCAGGTAGGTTGGACTTCCTGCATTTCCTGACCAAGAAGTTTATGACTGGCCAGGCCATTTCTATGCCCTCTATCAATCCGTCTCCGTGGAATGTAACGACACCACTAGCCCAGGTCCCGGAATTACCTCATACATATACGGTTCCAATTCGTCATTGAACACTCCGTCCGTCGCATTCTCTAACCAGTCGACTTTGATCAATGGCGCGAACGCGCTCTCTGTCATCTATGGCGTACATAGCCTCCTGGTGGCTGGCATAGCCACTATCACCATACTCGCTCACGTTTTTTAATGTACTGACGCCTCGGATGAACTTGGATTGGAGACACCACCTGTTACCTCGACTTGCTCCTACTACTCTAGTTCCGCTGACACACTTTAAGATGATGATGAAGGATGACCGCTATTCCCTTTTTTTAGTGCTGGTGGTGCTTTCTTTATGTAGCATTGACGTTTATTGGAGGTTTCGCATTCGTCGTGTCACATTTATCATATCTGCGTGCATGTGAATCACTATCAATGCTCCGCGAGCGCACGCTGCAAAGTGCAGGGCGTGGAGAATACATATATGGTTGGTTTCGGAAAGATCGCGTTGAGTCCGCGGACGTGAACATTATACCCAGATAAGCTCTCCACACAACCCAGATCAATGCCGCGCTCAGCGATCGCTGGGCCTCACCGGAAACACATGCTTAACGATCGACGTGCGCCGGATACGGTCGTTTATGCTCATGCTTACGAGGGCTTGGGCAGGTGAACACAGAATCCCGCGTGTCGATCGATGTCACATATGAAATCGATCACTCTGCGAGTCAGCCAACTGGAAGGGGACGCACGATAATGTGGACAACTCGGCTTCACGTCGAAACACGCCCAGAGCCATTCCAGCATTTATATACATACATGCAGTCGTTTATACAGGTGTACAGCCCCTGGTTATACAAAAGAATATACATGATCCCATATTATCACACCGAGAAGGTAGTCTAGTAGGCGGAATGGAACTTGAGGTTATCGCAAGACGAACTGAGTGGGAGCAAGGTTTTCAAATGTCACTGCGGCGAGCATGAAAGCACCTTGATGGACGTGTGGAATTCTGATGAAAGGCTTCATAGCTCTAAGTATACGAACTATAGGTGCTGGCACGAATGGCAGACGAGCGTGATGCACGCGAAGATCTGTGCGGGCGACTATCACGGCTCCAGCTAACATTACTTTGGGAGAAGGATCGTTAACGTTAGCAGGAATTACTTACGTCGAACTCGTCGCAGAACTGGACCTAGAGATGGAATCCATCAAGCATGGCCTCATGTGCGCAGGAAATGGCTGCGGGGCAAGGGGGGCGTCGCTAGGTAGCCCGCTTGGTATCGCTGCATCATAGAAGGGACTGCATATCTGACTTCCCGTCGAGAAGCGCGAGTCGACATTGAAAGGAACAGCGAATGGGTTGAGACCAACATCGGAGGATCTTCCGTGCCCGAAAAGTGACCCAGAGAGAAACGGAGAGGTTGGAAGCCTCGTGTGCATCGGCGGGCTCGCGTCGCAGACATAGTGAACCTCGATGGGATGTCCGGCGTACGACTGGGATTGTAGCGCCTCTTTCGCTTCTTGAGCATTCGAGGCATTCATGTATTCGACGACGGCTGTGATGGCTGTGTCTGCAGGACTAACAGGCGATGATCCGAGAATCTTGATGTCCTTGATCGGCCCAAACGGATAAAAAAGTGGGTGTAGGTCCGAAACCTGGGTGAACAATATGGTGGATAAATTGGAAACCATAAGCTTTGATGTTGGAACGTGGGTGAGCTCCCAGCGATTGTTTATCTGATCCTCTGATCCGCCAGGGATGCTAGAAAGCCTGTCGCGCTCGGAAATAGGAGGTGTGTGGATGGCGAGCATCATCGAACGATCCGCTCCGTCCAAGAAACCTTTGGAAGAAAATAGTTAGGACGGTGCCACCTGACGGTGAGCTACAGACCTTGGGAACGTTGGACTACCGCCCACGAGACATCCAGCATGTGTCCCCTGAAGAGAGCATAAAGAAAATAAATGGAAAGTAGTTGAATGAGAACTTTATCTGTGTACGCGATAACATATCCATTGCTGCTTTCGCTCCCTTATGGGTTGACATTACAATAAAGCCACGCCGACGCGAGGCGCTATCC
>JBBPKI010001210.1:0-13990 GCA_038089155.1 Nevesoporus exiguus
AATGTGGTAGCAACTAAGTTTCAGATGCACTAATACACAATCTTGTAGCCACTCAAGGCACATGGTACACCATACAACCTGCAATATGTATGTTTTTCTTTTCAGTCTGCTGTTGGATCATAACTCACCCTGGCATTGCAGCTGCAGAGCATAATCCCAGCCCTTAGATACAAATCTAACTGGCTTTGTGCTACCATGGATCCAATTTTCAAAGAAGATGCTCAACAAATGCACTGGAAGCTCAACCGCAAGGAAAGCATCTAGTTCTTGAAATTCCTCTTTCCTGACGAGCTTCTGTTCCCAAAGTCACTAGGGGCACTCACAGAGAACCAAGACTACTACTCAATGAATGACATAATTGAGCACTGCTGAAACATGAAAAAATTAGGACATCCTGACTGGCAGGTTCTGGTTGATGATGAGCTTTGTGAGAGTCACCAACCTGACTCAAAATCAGGGCACAGCACTGATCTGTGAGGAGAGATGACTAGGGGAGAAAAGGCAGCAAAGAAAGGTGCGAAAAGGAGGGAGCGAGGGTCGCCTTACCAGGAAGCTCCAAAGGAGATGTGGTTAGAATGTCTGTCCCTTCAACCTGAGGCGCCAAGCAACTGCGAAGCTCCTCTTGCAGAGTTCATGAACAAAGTGCTTGAAACTATTGAGCAAGTGTGCAACCTTTGATATCGGTGAGTCTCCAGTCTAGTCAGTTTGATTATCTGTGCCACTCACAGACCTTCTTTCTTGAATAGAAAATAAATGGCAGGCTCTGCACAAAAACCATTGAGGGGAGGTGATGCAGAATGAAAACTGGATATTGCTTGTTTTATGACCAATGCACCTGAAGCCAGGTCAGACTGGAGATATGTTGCAATGTTCTGCGAAGTGAAAACTTGAGCCACACCCATGAATGAAGGTCAATCATACCTAGAGGTTGGAGGGAAATCATCATGCCTACTGTATGCACAAGATGGCCGTCACATCACCCCATCTATCTGTATTCTCGGCCCTTATATCTACATGACAATTTTTGATAGGGGTGGATCCATCCCCACTTGCAGCTTCAACATTCATGATTGCCTGAAATACTTTTTATGCATCTTGGTCAGCTTATCCTATGAATGTCCTTCTGAGCCTGGGTCCCCTCCGAGCCTCAGGATTGATACCACTTTGCACTGGCACCTTCTGAGGAGAGGTGATGATGAACAATGGGTCAAGCAACTGGATATCACTCTGCATAATGGCTTGTCTAGTCAAGTATTGAAAAAGACTATTTACCTTACCAAGATCATTTTCATATCAGATAGCCTGCTTGGTTGAGGGACAACAGTCTGGGAAGCCAAAATGTTCGATGGGCATGAGTGGATGTCTGCTGTAGTCAAGGACTCGTGGATTGATCCCCTTTGCAAGTACACCAAGGGGATGATCCTACACATACTGAATGAAAAGGGAATTCAAGGCATCCTGTCCTTGGTTTATGAGGGACAAGTCAGGACTCCGCTTGTTGCCAGCCAGGAAATCCTGGCCAATACACATTTCATCCGATCAGTGCTGCTCCAGAACCCCGATAATCATGGTCATCCTTGTGACTATCACCTCTGTATCCTGTACCGTCTTGTTACTGAACCTGTGGGTATTCTTGTCACAGAGTTCCACTCCCTTGGGGAACTACTGGTTGCTTTCCTGGATTATATTGTTGGCAAGTACTATCTTTAAGACTTTCCCTGGCTACGCTAACCAAGCTGTAGTACATAAGCATGCTCATGAAATTGCACATATCTTGCACCAAGATGTAAGTCTCATGAATCTTCTTCTCATTGTGCATGTAGAAGGACATAGCTACCATGAGAACTGGATGACCAATCTGTCAGTACACAGGCATCATTTGTTGAAAAAGAATATACAAGAGCTTCAGTGGCACAGGGTGCTTGCAGACTGGGGGTATGCGGCTGTCCTCCCAACGGCCACTGAAGAGGTCATCTCTAATGCACTGCAAATTGGCACCCCATGTTAGAGCACCAAGTTGGACAACCATGTGCTTGTCAAAAACCATGAGCCACTTGGGCTAGTGCAAGTACCAATTCCATTATTGCAGCTCGCCCAGGAGGATGAGATCATTGTCCTGAGTGCTCAGGACCAGGACAAGGACATGCACAGAACAAATGACTTGAACCCGTTGCACTGTACTGTGAGCCTAGGCTTTGTGCATGAAACTCATGAAACTAATGATAAGTCACAGGGAACCTGGTCTTGGATGTCTGCTGAACTTGTGATGGTGGGTCCGGAGCAGCCCGTCATTCATAACTCGCTCCACGATCTAGAATCGTTCTTTTATGTCCTCATTGGACTATGTAATGGTCATGGTTTCCTATTACCAACGACTGCCTTCTACCTCTGGGCTATCAGCCGACCTAGACTGGGGAGGCACTCACAGAGAGGTGCAATGTCCCTGAATAGGTGTAGAAGGGCCTGGGTCAGCAGGGCAACTCCTCTGAGTTTGCTGACAACTGTTCTGTCTTGTGGAACATACTTGACTAGCGGAGTGACCCACAAGAGGGTTTGCTATCAATGGGGATGGACCTTCACTAGGTCAAGGGGTACTCTGCTAGAGTACTGGCCACTCTCCTTGATAAGGCAGGTGAAGACTGAGGGCTCTCTCCTTCGATAAGGCGAGTGGATGAGCTTAGCAATAGGTAAACCACAAGGGTGTTAAGAATTGGCTAAGGAAGCTGCTACTGTACATGGAGGTTTAAATAGTGTCTAACTAAGAGTGGCTGGGCCCACAGCCAGAGACAGTAACCATCTATCAAAGATGGTGGAGAAGGTAATGCATCACCAACAAAAGATGGTGATGAAGAAAGCTATGTCAAATGATATTAAAAGAGATGGAAGCTGCAAAGTCTGAAGCTATAGTAATGGGATCAGGTGGATGTCATCTGTGTACAGGATAACCAGGTATGGAACGTATACTTCCTGTGTGATTGGTCCCTCCAAAAGGCAAAGAAAGAAAATAAGCAGGAGGTGACCATAAAGAAATAAAACTGTAACATTACCCCCTTTGTATACTCGAAGCCCTGCTTTGACATCTGACCTTGTTTCTCTAATCCCTGTCCGGACCATCAGGATCTCCCTCATTGACCTCATAATCAGTATAATCTGTCTCGAGAATGGTGTCACATATGCCTGAGTTGTGGCCCATCGCCCCACAAGTAGCACATTGGGTGGTAGGGCATAGGTGGGCTGAATGACCCCAATGGTGGCATGTATTGCATTGGATAGAGAGACACTGAGTGCTATTATGCCCAGGGGCCCATTGTTTACACTTTGGGCAGTGATATTTGGGGCAGTGTTTGTGAAAGTGGCCAAGTGCCCTACATTGAAAGCAGCAGGTTATGGCTAGGTTTTCAGGAGAGATTGTGGGATGTGGTGGGGAAGGTAGGACCCAGTCAGGGACAGAAATCTGCTGACTGGCAGGTGCGATGGTGGCAGGTCGAGGGATGGTGTCATATCCATGCCAAACCAGTCATCTCTGCCTCCTCTGGCCCCTTCTCTGACCAACTTTGGTCACCTCCGTCCCCCTCTAGTCCATCTCTGTCTCCACCACGCATGGAGCTCCTCGGAGCTCCGCTCCTCTGATTGGACCTGCAGCTGTGCTCGCTCGGAACCTCCCAGTTGTTATCCGCTTTTGTAATTCCCTTGTTCCTTCATCCCTTCTTCATCCCTTGTTAGACCCTTGATCATTCCTTGCTTGTTCCCCTGACATTCTGATGTCCCTCTTGTGATGAAAACTATTTTACATCCCTTTATGTACCTTTGACCCTTAGTCTCCTAGTATTTAACTCCTGTAACTCCTGTATGTACTCCTCAGTATGAATATCAACTAAATCACTCTCCCCTCATTTCATGATCACCCCATCTCCTCCCTGTTGGACTCCTATTCCTCTGAAATACAAGGACGGGGACCTGCTTAGAGGCATGACACATAAGTCCTGCACCAATGTCCTCCTGAGTACCTCTGCTCTGACTCCTCCACTTGGACCTCCGGCCCAACTCCTAAACTAACTCCTCTGATAACCCCTAGAACCCCACAACTCCGGTCAGACTTGAGTCTGGAGAGACTGGCATTTAACAGTATATTCGTACCCACATTTGAGCAGGTCTCCATTCTTTTGTTATGTATTTTTACTTCTGTTTTGTACTCTGACCCTCCATTAGGATCTCCGCATGGACTGGGATTCATTCTGGACCCAACTATGCCCTATGGAGTTATTTTATGACTTTACCTCCAACTGACTCTGCCCCTTAGGCAAGTCTCCTTCTGGCTACCCTTTGTGGTACCTCCGAACTCCATTCTACCCTGCCTTTCAGCAGCCCTTTATTACCTTTTTGACCTCTGTTTCTCTTTCGCCCTCTTGGGCATCCTTTCTCTCCCACCTCATGAAGCTCTGTCTTCACTCTGCCTTTTTGGTGACCTTTCTTCTTCGTTTTTTCTGTACCATCTTCATGAACTCTGTTTCTCTGAATCTCCGATTTTTTACCTCCAGTGCTTCGGAGGCCCTTCTTTCCCATTTTTTGACACCTTTTAGGCATCCCCTATTCCCTCCATACCTCCAATTGACCCTGCCTTCAGCAAGTCACCTTTCCCTTCATTGTAGACTTTTCCCTTCTCCTACCTCCTGACAAATCACCTCTGACGATTCTCGTCACCTCCTTGGGTTTCTAACTTTTGTTGGTTTGAGGACAGCTAGCTCGCCATAAGACTCCATTGAGTAATTGGCAATGAGCAGCACTTTGTTCATGATCCATATAAGACAGGAATGCCAAGCCCTCTGCTACTCCAGGCTTCCGGGGCCTCTGCCTTCATGCTCTGCCCCACTGCCTCTGGACAGCACTCCTGATTTGCCACAGCACCTCGGACTTACTGCAGTCCAGTCCGCAGTCGACCTCCAGTTGCTTACTGGGGGAAGGTGGGACACCTTGATAGGAAAGTCACCTTGCAACATCCGACTACACCCCCAACCCTCAACATCCGCCTCCAACTCTTTCGCACCTAAGGACCACAAGTCTGAAGGTCCTCCGTTCCTCTGACACCAACTCTGGCATCTCCAGACATAATGGTGATGGACCACCTCGGTCCTTTCTTTTCCTTCCCCTCTTTGTCTTCTCTATGACTTTCCCTCTGACCATATAGTGTTGCGATCCAACACTCTGGCATCTGATAACGCCAGTAAGCTAAGGCTTAGCATCTGTTAAGGTACTTAGATAGTTTATTTAGCATTACAATACTCTAGAAGCCAAGTCCAAAGAGGCTAGACTAGTGACGTCACAGGTACACCTCATGGCATGATGTCATAGCTAGGTATGATACTTGCCCTAAGGTGGCCCATGCACATCTACCGGCCCTAAGTACTTAGCTAGACACTATAAGTAGTCCAATAGACACACCCCAAGGACTTCAAGTGAAGTCTCTTGTTGGTTTCCCCATAAACCTCTTGACTGAGTCTAAGGCCTTCTAAAGCCTTCTCTTAAGTCTTCTCTTGTCCATTCTTTAAGATGTCTCTAGTGACCCCTAAAGGGTAGTCATGGACTCTTGTCCCTCTGACTTTACGACTCAGGTCTATGGGTTGTAACATATAGACACCTTGGTAATGGACCCGCTCCAGGCCTTTCCATGGTACCTTTTATTTTTTCCCTCCTTTCGCTTTTCTATACTCAAGGACTTTATGTCTGAAGGTAACTCCGGCCTACTCAGGCAGACTCTGCTCGGTCCGGATGGCCCCCTACTTCTTCTCTTTTGTCTCTTGTGTACTGTACTCCGGACCTGGGACTGCATCGTCCTTGTCTGGGCTCCATTTGAGAGCACCCCCTGATACATCCTTTCTTTTTCCCTCATGTTCTCCTTTATGACCTTATGATTCCCCCTCTGGGTCCACTCTGGACCATTCCCTCAACTCTGGTCGTGTTCAGTTGACCCTGGCCCACCAGACCCCTTCCCTCTGTTTTCCATTTGTCTCTTCAGTATATTCCTCTTGATTCTTATTCTGGACTATTCCCTTTCACCCTGGCGACTTTTGGTCCATTCTGGACCACTCTGCCTTTATACCCTATTCTTCATCCATTCTTCAGTTCCTTTTCCTCAGTTCATCACTGACAACTCTGTCAACTTCGACAACCTCCGGTCCACTCCAGACCATCCATTCTTCTTCTCTCTTCGGGCAATCCACCTCCATGGCCTTCGTGCCAACCTCTTTAGGTTCACTGATGTTTATTTAGTATTGACTTGCGCACTTGCCCTATAACGATCCATTGATTGCTGGGTTTAAGAAGCCGCATATAGTCTAACATACCCCTACAGATTGAATGCCAAACCTCCGCACTCTGGGACTCTGTCTGGAATTTAATCCTGGAAGTTGCACCTTGGATTTGCCAAAGTGCTCAGACCTCTCTAGGTCTCATCTTGCGGATCTCCAACCAGCTTCGTCTGGATATTCTCCCATGTTAAGGACTGATCTATGACCATCTTTTTTTTAGATTTTTGCCTTTACTGGCATTCTGTCTTCAACTACCTCTGCCCATGCGCTTAAGCTTTCAGACTTTCACCTCCAGTTCTGCAGACCTCTGCCGGACTCCTCTGGACTTCTTCCCACACTATAGGACTGACCAAGATCATCCCTTAGCCGTCTGCCACTTTGGCATCATACCATCTTTTGAGTTCTCATCCATTTTATTCTGTTCTGTTTTATGAACCTCCATTCTTATTGTCCTTTCCATTCCTGTCCACTCCATTACCTCCGTTTGCTCTGTCTTCACCTCCAATTCACTCTGTATAACTCTGTTACCTCCGTTATGACCTCCGATGTTTTCTGTTTCACTTTGTCCTGTTCGCTCTTCATTCGAAGAATATTGATTATTAAGAAAAGACTAATTACTTTGTAGTACTACTCCTTTTCTTTCTCTTCTGCTCCCTTTTCTTCTTCTCCCTCGTCCATTTTCTCCTCCGTTTCCTCTTCCATCCCCTCCACCTCTGTCTCTTCCTCCTCCACATCCAGTTTGACCTGCGCTCCCGCCTCCACCAACTCTGGCACTGCCTGGCTCCCTTTCACCTTGTGCTGCACTCCTCTGCCCACCATGGCCTCAAGGGCTTGGCCTTAAAGGGGAGGCACCATCATCAACATGACACCCAACCCTCCAGCTGATCCTCCGCCACCTCTGCATTTTCTACCTCCAGAGTTCCTCCACTCTGCTCAGACCACTTTGGACTGCTCTCAGATGCCCTAGGGCACCTTTCATTCTTCCTCCACCACTTGTGGCACCTTATTACCTTGGCATTACCTCCATTTCAACTTCCTTTTCTGTTCTTGTTCCTTCTGTTCCCTCTCTGTATTCGATCTGTACCATCTAACTTGCCTCTGTTCCTTGTACCATTCTGGTACCCCTCCGCTGTTCCTATTCCCCTCCGTTTACCTCTGGTACCTCCTGGTACACCTCTGGCCCCTTCCAGAGTTTTTCATGCCTATTCTAGACACTCTCTGTTTTATTTGCCTTTTGTCTCCATTTTCAATATTGGACTACTTACCCATCTTACCCATTCATCTCCTTTTTCTGCATTTGTTTCCGTTCTTCTCCAAAGCCTCTGGTACACTCACTGTACATCTCTGCTCCCCTCCAGTGCCCCTTGGGTATATCTCCATCAACTCCGGAGTTACCTCCGGAGCCCTCAGTCCCTCTTTTGAGTTTGCCTTTGTCTCTTCTCCTCTATCTGTCCTTGTATGTTCTCTGTTATTCTTTTCGCTGCCTTCCTTTTGGCATTTGTCCCTCAGTCTTCTCCTTACACCTCCGGCCTCCTCCAAGGCACTTCAGACTTCCTCCGCTTTTCCTTTGTTTTCAAATCCTCTTGTTCTCTGGTCTGTTCCTGGAGTTCTCTGTTTTCCATACTATGTTCTTTCTCTGTCTCTGTCCTTCTCATATTTTTCTCTCTGTATGGTGTTTGCACCTCCCCTTCCGCTCCTGCTGTTTTCTGCTCTCTTCTTCATTTTGGATTTCACCCTCTGCTTTCACTCTGGTTCTCCTCTGGAGTCCTCCATTTATTTTCCGGTCTATTTTTATTGTTTGTCCATTTCCATTTTCAATCTCTGTAGTTACCTCTGGTTCCATCTCTGGGACTCTTCGTTTCCTCTCCTTTTATTCCTTCCATCTTTTCATTCCTCTGTTTCAGTTTCGCTTCTGTTTTCATCTTTCATCCCTCTGGCATTCCAGCACTCCCTCCACACTCCTCCGCTGCTGCCTCTGTGCACTCCGCTACCTCCAGCACCTCTGCTCATGCTCTCCTGCGCTCTCTGCATTCCTGCCCCTGTCTCACGCATCATCCGCTCCTGTCTTTGTTTTGGTGCATGCCCAAAGGCACCTCTTAACCTCCCTCATGCTCAGACTCAGATCCTCTTGGAGCGCCTTATTATTGGTGGTAGAGATTTTTGCCTCTATTAGGTCCTGATCACATCCGTCCTTACTCCACATGGCACTTCCTTCAGACTCCACCTCAGTAAGCACCTCTGTCTATCCCTCCGTTGGCGCGTTCTCTCCACAGTGGCCTGACTGCCACCTTGGATTGGCTCTGTGTCGAACCCCTGCTTACTGAAGGCCTTGAGGGCTCGGCCATAAAGGGGAGGCACTGTCATATCCATGCTAAACCAGTCATCTCCGCCTCCTCCAGCCCCTTCTCCGACCAACTCCGGTCTCCTCCATCCCCCTCTAGTCCATCTCCATCTCCACCACACACAGAGCCCCTCAAAGCTCCGCTCCTCTGATTGGACCTGCAGCTGTGCTCGCTTGGAACCTCCCAGTTGTTATCCACTTTTGTAATTCCCTTGTTCCTTCATCCCTTCTTCGTCCCTTGTTAGACCCTTGATCATTCCTCGCTTGTTCCCCTGACATTCTGATGTCCCTCTTGTGATGAAAACTATTTTACATCCCTTTATGTACCTTTGACCCTTAGGCTCCTAGTATTTAACTCCTGTAACTCCTGTACATACTCCTCAGTATGAATATCGACTAAATCACTCTCCCCTCATTTCACGATCACCCCATCTCCTCCCTGTCGGACTCCTGTTCCTCTGAAATACAAGGACATGGACCTGCTTAGAGGTATGACACATAAGTCCTGCACCAATGTTCTCCTGAGTACCTCCGCTCTGACTTCTCCACTTGGACCTCCAGTCCAACTCCTAAACTAACTCCTTTGATGACCCCTAGAACTCCACAACTCTGGTCAGACTTGAGTTTGGAGAGACCAGCATTTAACAGATGGGAGCTCTGATGGGTGTGGCAGGCGACAGGGATGGGGATGCTAAATGCTCCACAAGCAGGGCGTGGGGGATGAGATCTCGTTCCTCATATTCATTAAGCTCTTCATCAGTGAGAGTGGCATAGATTGGTTGGTCAATAGGCCAAATGTCCTCTAGGTCAAGAGAGACGATGGCGTCGTCAAAACTGACAGTGAGAAGAGCATTTAGGAGGTGAGAGCATGTTTGGTGCATCCTGGTGCGAGCTCCATCAAGGTGAGGGGCAGAGATGGTATGACGGTTGGGGAACTGCTCGAGGTAACAGGTGGTCATGTTTAACAAAGTGGCAAGGGCAATGAGAGCTTCCAGTCCAACAGTGGACCTGGAGACAGGGGTATGTCCTATAACATGAAGAAGAGGAGGGCAAGACAGAATAGCAGAGTAAAGTAAATGTCATTGAAAATCAGGGAGGAACTTAGCATAGACATGGCAAGTGCAGGCAGCAGCAGCAAACTCAGAATGAGGCATGGTGTTTTAGTTATGTTGGGCAGCAAGGAGATGATTTATGGCTCTAGTGAAGAGGATGGCAGCTGGGAGGAGGGAAGCGAGGATGGTGAGGATATATATCGTGATCAGGGGGGCTATGAATTGCTGTTTGGACATGGATCAATCAGTTTCCATGTGAGTGGCTTTATAATCTGCCAGCAATTCCTGTGTTTGATCAAGGTTGCTTTCAGGTTCCCAGATATTTTCTAATGATGGGTAACCAAGCCACTTGATCAGGTATCGCCTTTGTGATCCTTTACCTCTATGGGCCAGTATGGCCTCAACCTCATACTGCTCTTTGTTGTTAAGGAGATCAGGAGGATGATGGGGGAAATTCTCTCTGAATTCTAAGGTGGTGTGGTAGGGCGAGAGTAGAGATGCGTGGAACACATTGTGGATCTTCCAGGTAGGAGGTAGCTTGAATCAGTAAGCTATGGGGGAGAGGACCTGGGTGATCTCGAATGGTCCTTCCCTTTTTGGAGCAAGTTTCCTAGATGGGTAGTCAAAGCGGAGATTAGTGGCTTCCAGCCATATCTTTTCTCTGACCTTCCATGGGTGGAACCTGGAGGTGATCCAATCTTTCATATACTGCACAGCTTTCTGATGGGCTGCTAGGGCTTCATTTCGTCCCTTAGCAATCAAAGCTAGGTGGGTTTCTAGGGCAGGGAGGAATATCTTGCCTAGATCCAGATAGGATCTTGGATGGTATCCCATCATCAGGAAGAATGGCATTTCTTTGGTGGCGGAGTGTACTGTGGAGTTATGTGAGAACTCTGCTGTCAGTAGGAGATCAGCCCAATCCTGAGCTCTCCCTTGACAGAAGATCCATAGATATGTTTCTAACTCCTGGTTAACACGTTCTGTTTCCCCATCGGTTTGTGGATGGTAGGCAGAGGATAGCCTTAGGTTGAACTTAAGGAGGCATGCTAGTTCCATAGCGAAAGCGGACATGAACTGCAGACCTCTATTGGAGATTACGGTGTCATAAAGACCAAAACGCAGGAAGATGTGGGTGAAAAAGAGTTTTGCTATTCCTTCCACATCGATACTTTTAGAGCAAGGGGTGAAAATTACCCCCTTTATAAGACCATGGTCGACCACAACCATCACAGCATCAAAAGCGCCCACTCAGGGCAGTCCCATGATAAGATCAACAGATATCTGTTGAAACAGGTGGGTGGCAATGGAGGAGAGCGGGGACAACGGCAGTACTGTCAGGTGGGTATTCACTTTGTTCACTTGGCAGACAGCACAATCAAGCACATATCATTGGGTGAAGGTGGCCATTCCAGGCCACCAGTAGTCACAGGCAAGGCATTGCTGGGTTCAGAAAACACCCTCGTGCCTTCCCGAGGGAGAGGCATGTAGCGAAGATACTAGATCTGGGTGGGCTGGCTCAGGAATGTAAAGGCAGTTCTTATAGTACAACTGTCCATCAGTGAATCTCCAGTCCAGGAGAGTAGAATGGGGGAGGAGTGGGAGCTTGTCCTTCAGGGCCTCAATGGCTCGAAGGACCAGGGGGTCGGAGGTGGATGATGCTTCAATCTTCTCAGCAAGAGCGAGGTCCAGGGCATGGATAGTGACATGTTCTGGGAGGTACTCATGAAGAGACGTGTCAACTGGAATGATCAACAACAACTTGTTGTCATCTGAAGTGTCCACCTCATCCTTTCAAGAAAGTGCATTAGCTGGTCCCATCTGGGACCCAGGAGTGACTTGCCAGACAATGTTGAAATCCTGTAGGAAAAGGCTCCATCAAGCCTGACATCATAAGAGGTTCTGCAGGGTACACATATAGGACAAGTTTTTATGGTCCGTCATAATAGTTACTGGGTGACTAGTACCACACAGGTACTGTCATCATTCTTCTAAGGCCTCAATGATGGCCAACAATTCTCTGTTGTAAATGTCATAGTTTTGCTCTGCAGGAGTGAGAGTGGAGGAGAAATATGTGACTGGATGTAAGTCGCTATTACCATCAGCTTGCATCAAGACTGCTCCAACCACCATAAGGGAGGCATCAGTCATCAGGGTGAACAGCTTGTCTGTGTCAAGGAGGGCAAGGACTGGCACTTGGGTAAAGACCTTCTTTAACATTTGAAACGTGGTTTCTTGGTCTATACCCCATGCCCAGGGTTGTCATATCTTGGTCAGGAGGTGCAACAGGGCGGTGGTCACAGAGAAGTTCGGAATGAGTTTCCTATAAAAGTTACAAAATCCAATAAACGATCGGATTGCTTTAACCAATTGGGGGCTTCCCATTCAGTGATGGCAGAGAGCTTGGAGGGGTCCATCTTGACGACTCCTTCTCCTACTACCATTCCCAAGTATTCGACCTCAGGAGCATTGAACATACACTTCGAGATTTTCAGGGAAAGGTGAAGTTCCCTTAGCCATTGGAGGACCTTCCTGGTCCTGTCATGGTGAGTATGCAAATCGGGGGAGTGGATTAATATGTCATCCATGTAGATGATGACCCATTCTTTGGCAATATAATCCCTGAATGAGTGGTTCATAAATGCCTGGAAGGTTGCCGGTGAGTTGCACATCCCAAAGAACATTACAGTGGATTCAAATAATCCAAGCAGGGTGACAAACACTGCCTTCCATCAGTCTTCCGGTCAAATGAGGGTGTTGTTATATTCCCATCACACATTGAATTTTGTAAAGTACCTAGATCCTTTTAGTTTGTCCATAAGGTCAGAGATCAAAGGTAGAGGGTAGGCATTTTTGATGGTATGCCTGTTGAGATACCTATAATCCTAGCAGGGTCTGAGCGTCCCATCTTTCTTGGGTACAAAGAAGAATGGGGAAGCTTGAGTAGATTTGGATGGAACAATCCTTCCTGTCTTGAGGTGTTCCTCTATGAAGCCCTTGCATGCTTCTTGTTCCTGGGGGTTCAACGGATAAACTTTAGCTACCTTTGGTATGAAGGTGTTCTTTAATTTGATGGTGTGGTCAAACAGGCAACTAGGGGGAAGCAGGTCATGGGTCTTTTTGGTGAAGATGTCTGTGAATTCTTCAAATTCCTAAGGCAATTTTACCTCTACCTTCTTGGCGTCTGAGGCTATCTGAGTGGAGAGGGTGGTTTTGCAAATATATTCTCCCTTGAGCCACCCTTCCCTCTTCTTTAGCCATCACTCGGTGGTTTCATCGGGGTCAGTATCTAGGAATCTTAGCAGATATCTCTGTGGTACAGTGTCAGCAGGTAGAACTGGTATTCTAGGGGAATCCGGAAGGGTTACCACTCCTTCAGTCCAGTCTATCTTGGGGTTGACTCTTCTGAGCCATGTCATTCCTAATATGATCTGAGGTCGTCCACAGCCGATAATCATTGGCGAGATCCAGTTGTTATTCTTTCCTATAGAGAGGGTTGTGTTAGTGCATGAGGTGATCATACCTTGGGAGTTCTCTGTTCCATCCACGTTATAGGCTTTGATGGGTTCTACAGAGATTATGGGGGCATTTAGCTTCTTGACTAATGCAGGGTCGAAGAAATTCCCAGTGGCACTGCAATCAACCAAGGCAGTGGTTTCAACAGTTTTGGCTCTGTGCTTCAGGGTTACCAAGAAGTGAATTGATCTATCATTACTCAAACTTAATAGTACAGGAGTGATCATGTGAGAGGCGGATGTTGAGGCAGCCTCTTCCTTTAAAAACCCTTAGGAGCTCCCTCTGGAGTGGTTTCTACTTTGTCTTCATAGCAGGTTTTCAACACTGCTATGACTTCGTCCTTGCTGCGACCTTTCTTCTCATGGGAGCAGACATATTCCTTGATGGGGGATGGTTTTGGTGGCAGTGGTGGAGGAGTTTTGACGGTGGCAATGGTGGTGGTACGTGGTGGTAGCAGGGTTCTCTTTCTATAGTTCCCATGGTTTCTGGTCAAACATCCTTTCTTTTTGCAATGAAACACAGGTGGTCTCTGATGCACTGAGCCTTTTCTGGTGGAGACAGCCAGATGGTGTCTATCTCCATGGTGTTTGGATCTCTGCCAGTAGAAGTTTGGAATCACCCTCCAGCCCTGATGGACTGGATTAGATTCTGTTGCTTATGGAACTTCTGGGCATCGGCAATCCATTTGGCCAGCATGTCAGGGATGGTGGCCTGCATCAGTATGAGGTTACCTAACTTTTTGTCTAGGCCTCTAAGGAACTTTCTACAGATCTCCCCTT
>JBBPKI010001211.1:0-13987 GCA_038089155.1 Nevesoporus exiguus
TCATTCTATACCGTCTTTATTTAGTCGTGGATCCTCGACGAAGAACCTTCCCTTGAGATCATGAAAGCCGCGTGGGACCTTGGCATCAACACGATCGACACGGCCAACTTCTACTCCAATGGTGGCTAAATTCATGAAAAAGGTACTTTCCCGTGTGTCTAAACCTTCGCCTTCTCATCGTCCGTCGCTAGTATCAAATTCCCCGTAACCAGATCGTGATCGCTACGAAATGCTCTATGCTCGTCGCCGATGACGTTAGCGTCCGCACACACTTCGCGCCTCATCTCAAGGAACAACGACAGTATGTCAACCAAAGTGGGTTATCCCGCGCGGCCATTTTTAACGCGGTCGAGGCGTCGCTTGCACGCTTGGAGACTACCTACATCGATCTTCTCCAAATCACGCGGTATGACCCTGAAGTCCCCGCGGAAGAAACGATGAAAGCGCTGCACGACCTCGTTCAGAGCGGTAAAATACGCTACATTGGCGCGAGTACGATGCGATGCTGGCAGTTCGTGCACTTGAATGAGGTAGCCGAGAGGCATGGGTGGACCAAGTTCGTCAGCATGCAAAACGAGTACTCGTTGCTCTACCGCGAGGAGGTATGTTCTAGGTTGCGTGTGATGGGACATCTTTTTGACGCGACGTAAGAGCGCGAGATGATGGGTTACTGTGAATTCAATGGGATCGGTGTCATCCCTTGGTCACCTCTCGCATCAGGCGACCTAGCTCGCCCCCTTGGCGCGGAATCCGTCCGGCTCAGTTCCTCCAGGGGAACTGTAATGGAGAAGAAGCTCTCCGAGGCCGACAAGACTATCATTAACCGCGTGGAAGAGCTCGCAAACAAGGGTGTCAAGATGAGCCAGATTGCGCTGGCGTGGGTCGGGCAAAAGGTCGCGAGCCCCATCGTGGGTGCCAACTCGATCGAGCGGGTCGGGGAGAGTATCGTGACGGAGGTCACTTTGACACCGGAAGGAGTAAGCTATCTCGAAGAGCCGTACGCGATGATTTGGTTTCTTGACCGTGCTGTCAATTGATGTGCTTCTATAGATATGTCCCAAAGGCTGTCCGTGGTCACCACTAGCAACTTGGATGGACGTGGATGTCGGTGTACACCTGTGTATTTGTAGAGTCTCGATTCGAAATAAAATAAATAGCTCTGGATTATGCAAGCGAATCCTAGGGATACAGATGTCAAAGGGAACCAAGGCAGACGTGAATGGGAGTTTGGTAGGTTGCTTACGTGTGGAGGAGTGGACAAACGGCTAGGGATCTAGTATTTTCAGTTGTCATGTGCTCTTTTTCCAGCCTGACCCAGGGTAGGGTCCCCGCGCGGCTGGGTTGCAGTGTCACCTGCCACTTGGTCCCGGTGTTTGCTGTGGATGTCTAGACCAGAACTTCGTTTTACTCACAACCAAGTTGCAATCAGCATGTAAAGTTTCTATCAAAGATGCTTCTGGTGCTCTTCCTTGGCTCAGGCACTCATCGACTCGCTTCTTGTAGATCGTGACGATGTCCACTGATTCGGTCAGCTCGCGGAACGCGTTTCTGATTCCTGAGCTCTTCCAGCACTTCCTATCGGAATGCTTCGCTGATACGCCACTCTCACAATACCCTGGAACTAGCGAAGAACAGCGGACGCTGCGAACGTGTCGCGCATTCTCAGAGCCTTCCATAGACTGTCTCTGGCGGTGTTTGAACTCGTTCTCGCCTCTCATTTGGTCCTTTGCCAACGTAGTGGATGTACGCAGAGTCAGGGTAGTAGTTGAATCATCTTTGTTGACCATGAGGATGGCATTTATGATATAACAGACCCTCCCGTCCCCTTCCGAGTGGCTCGTCATTAACCATATTCTCCTCGTATCCGGGATCTCACGTTGGGAAATGAATATGTCCCTGTGCTTTTTGCGAGTCACAGGTCTCGTCCTGCCGAATTTGAAGGTGGCCGGATGGAAATGCCCTCCCACTCCCAAGGTCACCTTCCACTTCCTCGCAATTCCATGGCCATGCCTCAGTAACAGATTTGTTGCCTTGGAAGTGGAGCTAAACACCGTACGCGACTCAAATTATCGGTTATTCCTGGAGAAATAGTGCCCCATCGTCTGTTCGAATCTCGAATCAATTAGGCTCAACTTCCTTGATGTGGTTCGAGACCACGGTGTTGTCTCCCAGGCGCTTTCTCAGGTTATCTGTAGCAGTGCAGCATGGAAACACGCCGAGCTCTCCCCTGCTATCGACTACGTTGTATTGAAACATCTTGGCATGTCTTCTACACTGAAGACTGTTTCTTTGAAATTGGCTCCAGAGACATCATGACCAGACGAGACCTGCTTCGGACCTCGAGATATGCCATTTCGTATTGTCACGGATTTGGCTTCGATGCTGGGGAATACCCCTGATTTCGTTATGTGCCTCCTACGACCTCGTGACCAAGCGTTCCACAGTTTCAAGGTCACCCTTTACACCGTAACCTGCGCCACAGAGGTATCTACCCTTTTGATGGCCTTAGTTTCGCCCCAGCGCACGCATTCACTTCATCGCTTGTAATTGACCACATTCCATACACCATCAACAGGCCAGCTAGCGACGTACGCTGGATGCCTGTGCACCTACATCTCACCTGCGAGACGTTGCGTCCCCTTGTACCCCTTGTGCATCTTCGTGAACTAGTCATCCATCTAAATAACTCAGTCTCCCTTGATGAGGAGGAGTTCGCCAACCTCGTTCGCAACTGGCCCCTACTCGAAATTCTGAAGATGACGTGGGTGCATAGAGAGCATTCTGTGGCGTCAATGACCCTGACAGGGCTATCGTCTCTACTCGCGTCTTGCCGAAAGCTACGCAAAATTGGCCTGACGTTGGACGCTCGGTATGTTCCAGCGGGGGGATATGCGCATTCAGACGTCTGCAGACCCTTTATCACATCTCCGCTCACGGTGTGCGACTCCCCACTCAACCACCCGGAATTGGTTGCGAAATTTCTGTTGAAACACCTGCCATCTTTGTCTGGCGTGGATACAACCATGATTTGGACCCCGTCTGTGCCAGTCGGCGCCTACTTTTACCTGCCGTATCGAGGATTGTGGTCGCAAGTCAATGAATACATACGACCCTCGACGGTCTCAGAGGGGCCGCTTGAAGACGCCACACTTTTGATGTTCAGACGTCTTTGGCGCCGCGTTAAACGCTCGGACCGTTGACGTTTGGAACTATGTTTGTGGGGGACCTGGAGGCGTGTGTCACGGGAACCCGGGTCAAAGGGACTATCGTCCAAACAAGGGTGCGGCGTCGCTGATCATGGATCGCTGGGTTGCACTTGGGGAACGCCTGGCATTTGGTGACCGCTGATGCGTCGGGATGTGAGATAGCAACCCACAGAAGTACATGGGACACGGGTTGTGTATCCTCAGAGGGAACTTTGAAATTTCTATACATACCTTAGTGCTATACTCGTTGATCTCTTTGAGAATATATCTCCATCCAGGGTTCCGAATTGCGTGTGTTGCTTTGGTCGGGAGCACGAGACGCTAAGGTGGGGACTCGTCCCTTGGCCGCCTCCACCTTGGCATCGAGTTCGCCTGACTCAACTCTGATAAGGGTTCCGTATCAGGTCAGGAAGCTCTCCGGGGCCGACAAAATACCACATGGAGGACCTGGAGGCCTGGAAGATAAAGGGTAGTCGAGTATAATGAGTCAGATTACACCGGCTTCGGTACATGCTGAACAAAGAAATTGGAAGCCAGATCGATCGGGGACGGTCGAGCAGGGTGTCGTAACGGACGTTACGCTGGCACTGGAAGAAGTGAACCATCTCGAAGAACCGCATGCGCTTTCATGTTACCAATTGCTCGTTTATCATGTGTCTCGGAGGTCGCCACACTTGAACGTCGAAGTAGTATCCAAAAGGCTGTGAGCGTACGTGCATGGTGAAACGGCGCACATCCACTCCTGACGTTCTCATCGAGCCCAGCCTTGGTAGACGTTCTTTGCAGGCACGATGCACATGAAGGTCTGAAACAGACGGCTTACATAGCACAGCACCGGATGCTTTTTGGTTGCCGTGTGCTTTGAGTGGAATCACATGCTCTGGAGGGGATCTTATGAGCCAGGGCCAGCTCGATCCAAGACGCGAGCGATGGCTGTCTTGTCCAAGGTCCTCCGCCAGTCCATCCACGGCGACACCTCCAGAGAGCCCCTTCTCTTCCTCCTCGCCACCGTCCTCGTATTCCGTTCCGTGTTTCGTCCTTCCAACAACAAGAACCGTCCCAGCAACTCCATCGCGTTCCCCGCGCGTTCCCAGGCAGACCTTGCATCTGACGCTCGCTTCTTCCCACTTCATCTACCACAACGCAATGGAAAGTCAAAGCTTTCACTCTCTTTCTGGCAGCAATTCATATCTCTCTTGCGTATCGTCATCCCGTCCATTCGCTCCCGCGAGGCTCTCTTGCTCCTTGCTCACTCCTCCTTCCTCGTCCTTCGCACCATCCTTAGCGTCGCGGTAGCAAAGCTCGACGGTCGCATCGTCAGGGACCTCGTGAGTGCGGACGGATATGGGTTCCTCCGGGGTTTAGCTCTCTGGTTTGCTTTGGCTGTGCCAAGCATATACACCAACTCAATGGTACAAACCATCCATCTCCGCTACGGTATGCGCTTACTGGTCCGCTAGATCCGCTACCTTCAGTCGAAACTCTCACTTCGCTTTAGGGGCCGCCTCACTCGATACATTCACGACCTCTACCTCTCCTCCGCTCCTTACCTTCGCTACTACCGCGTGCCTCTTCAGGGAATCGACCAGTATATCACGGCCGATGTTGAGTCCTGGTGCGAAAATGTAGCTGGCATCTAGTACGTCCCATATCCCTCCTGACACGCCGTATGAGCATTGACACGCGCATATAGTGGGAATTTGATGAAACCTTCTCTCGATCTCTTGCTATTTACCTCACAGCTTTCGCGCTCCCTTGGATTCAGGGGAACGTTTTTACTTTTTGGAAACTACTATCTTACGATCAAGGTGCGTCCAAATCCTCTGTCCACGCGTATAGTTTGTCAACCGTTTGGCAAGATTTTACAAGCCGTCACTCCTGCATTTGGCCGTCTTGCTGCCATCGAAGCTCGTTTAGAAGGCGAATACCGGGCCGGCGTCGGTCGACTAGGAAGAGAGAGCGAGGAAGTCGCGCAAGTACTCATTTCTGACGCATATATGCATGTCTAACGTTCTGGAACCTCACCGAATACAGCTTTTACAACGGAGGTCCTCTCGAGCGCGACATTCTCACTCGCGCCTATCTACGCCTCATAAAGCACGTTAATTCTATATACAAGATCCGCATTGCATACGAATGGACAGAAGATTTCGTTATTAAATATTTATGGAGTGCTGCTGGGTACGGGCTCATTGCATTCCCGTTGTTGGTCACCAGAAAGCGTGGCGAGGGAAGGGATAGGGCTGCCAACGATGGCGTCATCGCAGATCGCACGGAGAGTACGTCGTCTCGATCTTGATCTCACATATATTCCTACTCAGCCGCTTGTCCGCAGCATATATATCTAATCGTAGACTCCTCCTTTCACTCGCAGATGCGGGGGGACGACTCATGTACGCGTATAAAGATTTAGTGGAGGTCGCTGGGTTAACTGGGAGGTAAGTTATACTAGTCGTCTTATGGCGAACATGGTATCAACTCACCGTGTAGATTATATACCCTCTTGTCGACCCTACATAGTCTCAAGGCGCTTCCCTCGTCTCTTCCTGGCGACGGTAACACTTTTGAGATTCAGGACGTTGACGTCTGCATCCCTTCTCTTCTGCCCCCTTCTCCCGACGATTCACCCAGCAAGAAAGATGTTTCCACTGCCTTTGATGAGGATGTGGAACCTCTTGACCACCTCTCAGGATCTGGAACGACCCTCGTCCGAGCGTTAAGTCTCGCCCTTCGCCCTGGGATGCACCTTATGATTACGGGCTCCAATGGGGTGGGCAAGAGTAGCGTCGCGCGCGTGCTGGCGGGTCTTTGGGCGCCATGTGGTGCCGGTGCGCGCGTCACACGCCCTACATCCGACATCGACACTGCGACTGGTCGTCCTAGACCAGGGGTGTTCGTTGTTCCGCAGCGCGCATACATGGTGACAGGCTCTTTACTAGAGCAGGTGATATATCCACAGACGCTTGGAGAGTTCTACGCACTTCATGGTGGGAACGCGGAGGATGGGTTGAAGGAGTTGCAGGGGATATTAGAAGCAGCTCATCTAGGGTATCTCGTGGAGAGAGAGGGTGGGTGGGGCACGACAAAGGAGTGGAGAGACGTGTTGAGTGGAGGGGAGAAGCAACGGGTTAGTCGCCTGGTTGTCACTCGGTCTCCGTCTCATTGTGACCTTTTCCCTCTCTAGATGTCGCTTTCGCGTGTATTTTATCATCGTCCCAAGTTCGCTATCTTGGATGGTATGTGGATTTGGCAACGCTTCACTGGTATTCTCATGTCATTTGGGGTAGAATGTACGAGTGCTGTATCGAGCGACGTCGAAGGCCAGATGTATGAGCACGCCAAGTCGCTCGGCATCTCGCTCATCACGATTTCCCTGAGGTGTGCCAGATTCCAGTTACTGGTCTCCTTGTTGATGCTCTTGTGCTAGACCTTCTCTGATGAAATACCACACACATTTACTCACCCTCGTCGGGGATGGCACGGGTCGGTGGACGTTCACACCAATTGCAAACTCTCCCTCAGGAGACACTGCAGACGGGAACACCTGTTCTCCCGATGCCGCTGCATCAGAACCGGGAGCATTCACGGCCCCGACGACTCCGGGCGGTAGACCTGCTGCTGGCGATCTCATTCGCGTCTTGGAGGAGATCCGGTCGTTGGAGAGGCGGTTGGAAGAAGCCAAAGTATGGGAGACGAGGGTAAGGGAGCTGGAAGAGGCGCTGCAGGTTCGGGAGGGCGTAGGTAGCGATGCGAGTCGTGAGCGGTAATGGGATAAGGGGGCCATGGAAGGTCTGGTCTACTGGTGGTGATGCCTTCTTGGTGAATTGCTGGATCGACGCGGGAGGTTGATACTGATACTAGCGCGTAGTCGACGTGCATGGACAGGCGACATGGCGCTGTAATGCTAACATACTTTTGGCACACGCTCCCATCGTAGGTTCATTGCGCCCGAAGCAGGCACGAGCGACGAGCACGATGGCTTGAGTAAACAAGGAAAAGAGCGATCTGACGTCGGGCGTTCGGGCAGGTTTGTGGAGTTTCGTTATTGAGTCGGGTAGATGGTTTTACATGCGAGAGTAGCACAAAAGGACTCTAATGATTGGAGAGCGTGGATGAGTGTTGGTGAACTTGTCGTTTTGGGGACGGAGGTAGATTTAGACATGATGGCGTTAGTGGGCCGAGCTGCGAGTAGTTTTATATTACGACTCCAGACAACACATAAGCAGTGAAGCAGTATGCGACTTGCACTAACCTCGCCCCCTGGCTAGCTCCATCGACACATTGTCAGAAGAGCGAGACCTCGAATTACGGCCTAAGAATATACACATCCCTACTACACGACACGTACTATCGTGGCACCATATCTTATCTTGGACACGTCATACCCCATACTAGTGTGCAATGCTCATCAAGCTTCCAATAAACGTCAAAATCTGTACAGAGGGTTCAGGCTCGCGGGCGCGAACAAAAGCAAGCAAACACACCAAACGCGGCCGGACATCCACGATGTCCTCGGGAACGAGGAAAATCAACGCATTCATTTTCCTCGCGATCGAAATCGCCAGTTTAGCTGTCGTCACGTCGCGCATCAGCGTCGATCGCACCCTCACACGGCAAGAAAGCCACTCACCGTTCTGCCGCCGTTCTTCGTAGTCCCCGCTCTCGTGCACGCTGATGACGAGTGACGGATCGACGATGCCCGGTCGGAGTGCTTCGAGGAGGTCAAGGATGAAGATGCCGGTCGTGAGCAAGGGATCTTTAAAAGACCGGATCGCGCGTGCGCCCGGTTTCGCCTTTTGCACGGTCGTGTTGGCCCATTTGAGCATCTCTTGATCGGTGATGGGCTTCCCAGATCCGGAGAGACCCGTAAGCGTCTTGGTGATATTCAACCTGTCAAAACATGTCTTGTTTCAGCATCGGTGGCGAACAATGTATAGGGAGATGGAGGCCAACCGCATGAGTTGCCAAACGAGACCGAGTACAAGCGTCCTGCTTCCATCGACAATGTCAGCGCCTTGGATCCCTACTAGATGCATCCCGTTCTGTTTTCCTAGCTCCACCGCGTAATTCGTGTTCTCGACCTGCTTGAACCGAGAGAGCGTACTCTGGTTCGGCGTAATCCCAATGTCTTCTGGCTCCTCACCCCCGTCCAAGGACTGCCGAGGCGTCTGTGCATCCCCCTTGGGTTTCGAGACCCGTCGCCAGATGACGGATCCTGGAAGGATCTTATCGAACGCTTGGAGGATGATCAAGCCGTCTTTGAGGTTCTCGAACAGGTTAAACACGCCTGGTTCGACGCCGAGTGAATTGAGCCAGAGGGTAAAAACGCGGGCTTCACGTTCGCCTTCGGCATCGAAATCTTCGACCGCGCCATAGTCTTTGGCTTCTTGTTCGTCGAGCGGGGCGAGACCGGGCCAAGTGTTGAAGAGGTTGGCGACGAACGCGAGGTTTAGGCGGGGGTTCCCGGCAACGAGGGAAGAGGGGGTTAGGTACTTGCGACAGCCAATGGCGGCAGCGTTCTGGAGAACTTGCTCAGCACGTTGACGGAGATCTCTGGTTTGGAGAGGAGCACGGGAACATTCGTCGGGCTTAAGCTGGTTGAGGAGGATGGTGTAGTTCTCGCCGTCGGACACGTCACGGCTAAAGTTGTTTACTCTGATATGGCTTAGTCATGGAGAGTGAGACTCGTTGCAAGAGTAACAGTACCTTCTCTTCCATCCTGCAGCCTTCAAGTGGTAATTGAACCATCGGAGCAGAATCTGGTCAGGGGTCAAACGAAGGAGGTCGTCGATGGTCTCTCCCTCCTCACAGAGCCGATACAGTTCGGGGTGAAGTTTGATGTCGACCTGGGCAAGGAGTCCTCTACGGATGATCTGCCAGATGAGACCAAGGATGAGGTGTTCTCGGCCCTCGGAGATATCTGATGAGCCGATGTTAACGACGGAACAACCGATACCCTTGGCAGAAGTGATGACGATGTTGTTGTTTTCCGTGATCTGGAAAGCGTTGAGGGGCTTACGAGCCGTAGGGGTGTTAAGCACACGAGTATCGATCGTGTCTGGAACGGAATCATTGATGAGTTTACAGAGGATCAAGCCATCACGGCACTCGTCAAAAAGTTGCATCGTGTCTGTTGGAATAGGGAAACGATTGCCGATATCAGGGTCATTCTCGATAACCTGTCGTTGGTATGAGCAGGTAAATACAGCGTGACGAAAGAAGAAGGATGCGTACGCCGTTGATGTGGTTGGTAAACTCCTTTCGCTCATCCTCGTTGATGGTGTGGCTGACGTTGGCATTTGAACCTTTGACTGTGACTCTACCAGCCTTAGCGTGCAAGACGGAGGTTTTGGTCTGGGTTTTTAGCTTGACGTTGAGCTAGGGAAAGGGTGGATGAGAAGAGGGGTGGATATGAGATGACATCATGGTACCTCGACCCAGTCTTCGAGCTCGACCTTTCCACTGGCGTCGACGGATACACCTTTGAGCGTCTCGCGGGCCTCATCGTAGGACTCGCCACTGCTTTGCAGGGCCTGCAGAACAGCACTCTTGTCTATACGCCCAGGAGAGTCGGTCGAGATCGCGCTAGCAGCGTCGGCTGATTATTATCACGAGCGATCTGACATCAAATGCAAGACCCACTTGAAGCGATTGATGAGATCGAGCATGACATCTCTAGTGACTTCTGGATACTTTTTCTGTAGTCGGAGGGCTTCCATAGGGGACGGAGGCGGTGTGGAAGAAAGGAGACTCGGTGAACGAGCGGGAGTTGTTTCAGGCTGCCACCTCGGCGGTACACTGCGCGCTGTCACTGGCATCACCGTCGCTCGGGCACATCTACTCTCGACGAGCTCGTAGACTTTATACTACCCAACGCTGCGCGCCGCCGCAGTCAAGTGCACAGCTACCGAGTCAACGATCGGCTGCGCATTTCCCTCCCGCCCCCGTGTCGTGACTTGCGCGGTTGTCTGTGTCCAGAGCTTCACATACCAACAATTCAGACCGCTCTTGGCGGGGACGACGACCAGTGGAACGTCGTCGAAATACTTGTGTGCGTTTGTTTACCCCTCAAATCATCCAGATGACCGTCACGACGAGGACGCGCCCGCATGCAGCGCTGAGACGGGTCTTCGGCGTGCTGTACTGGCTGCCCCTCGGTATAGCCTTTACGCACTACTGCTACACCCTCAAGACCGTCCGAGGTCGGAGCATGCAGGTCCGTCGCAGCTTTATCAACACTCGCACAACCTCTGATTGCCTCCCATTCCTGTCAGTCAGCCTACGCTCAATCCAGACACCTCTAGATGGGATGATATCGTCGTCTTTGACCGCCTCAGCATGCACTCTAGACGGCCGATCTCCCGGGGGGACGTCGTCTCGCTCAGGTGCGCCTCGCACGCGCATATAGTCCGAACTGTACCAATGTTCCGGCAGAGACCCCGTCGACAGCCGGAAAATGATCGTCAAGCGGGTAGTCGCCGTCGAGGATGACGTCGTGCAGACGCTTCCGCCGTACCCCGACTCCGAGGTGGTCGTTCCAGAGGGCCATATATGGGTTGAGGGAGACGAGCCTTTCCGCACCTTGGACAGCAATGCATTTGGACCGGTGCGTTCCTTCACACAGAATCCCCTATTCGCATCGTTGCTTAACTCGCTGACGACGGGACAGGTCCCCCTGGGCTTGGTAGATGCGAAACTGAGCTATATCGTCTGGCCTCTTCACCGATTCGGCCCACTGAAGCCCCCAGAAAGGCCGGTCTCAAAGTTGGGCGCCCCACGGGATTCTCAGTGGCGCGATGCCATGGCGGCTTTCGAGCGGGAACGTAAAAGACAGGCCCGTGTCACAGCAGCTGCAAAGGGTGACAAAGCTGTCGTTCCGTGACTATCATTATCTTAGACATCCGTGTCCGGATGAAATTTGGGTAACTTTAATTTCGCAACCATCATCTGGTATTGTCATCTAAGTCTGCTGAGTGTATCATATCTGTTCACCCGAATCCCGTCCACTTGTCGCACTGGAGCGGATACCCAATATCCTGTCTGCCTCAGGCGAGCCAGCGGGTGGTATGTCCTTTCGGAGCGAGACAGCGACTGGGGAGACGCCCTCGTTGTAAGCCAACGCAAAAATGACATCCATATCTAATATTGTAAATGCGTGTCAGAAGGCAAGCGATATAGCGTCATGCGGGAAGCCGACGCACCCTCAAGCGAGCGACCAGCGGTCTCGGGGAAAAAGAGGTACACGATGGGTACGATAAATGCGTTCAGGGCTGCGAAAACTAGAGCAGGGGATTTACTACACACATGGGCATGGATGGAACTATGGAAAACATACCGATATACGTTCTCCACGAAATGTTGTTGAAAGAAGGACCCGTGACCATTACGACCATGAAATTGAAGATCCAGTTGGACGCTAGTAACATCTATCAGAATGGTGCGATAATCCTGTGAACGATGCGACGCACCCGTGCTCAGTGCGTTGGCGGGCGCACGGATTCTCAGTCCCACAATTTCAGCAGGCTGTCAACATCAATCATCAACCTCACAAGGTCGAAACGTGCGAATGGAGAAAAAGTCGACGCACATACAGCCATGTCATGCCCAACCAACCAATAGCGAAAATGGAATTGAAGACGAACAGTAGCACAGAGCTCACGACCTGTGCACCACCACCCTTAACACTCCCCAGTACTGCGAGGAGCACCATCGTCAGACACTGTCCTACCGCGCTGAAGAGCATGAGCTTTCGTCGGCCGACGCGATCAATCAAGAAAATGGCGATGAGAGAAGCGAGAAAGTATTCTGTGCCGTTTGCGGCGGCGATGATACGGGACGTGACATTGGAAAGTCCGAGACGCTGGAACAACAACGTCTAAGAATAATCGTCAACGCACGCATTAAGGACGACCGGTAAGTAAACTAACGGCGTAGCTGTCAAGAACCCAATGAGCCAAAAAGGAGAAATGCAAGTGCTCTAAACCCACTAAGTGATCAAGTTGATCCCCGTGATTTGCTGGAAACACTGGTTGACGACACCCAGAGACGCACGTCTAAAGTTCTGACTACGGCCGCCAGTAAACAACTCCCTTAGCTGCGAGCGCGAGGTGATGCCTTCCTTGTCTGTATACACGCCCTGAGTCCCTTCTTCGATTTCCACCGCTTCGCGGATAGCACGATATGTCCTCTGAACCTCGGGGTTGCTGAACGGCTTATCGTCTAATGCCGAAATGACAGCTACGGCTTCGGCATTGCGCCCATGTTTCACGAGCCTTGTTGCACTGGTTAGCACTGGACACGAGCAATCTCAAAGTACCCACCATCTCGGCGATTCTGGGAGCTGGAAATATGTTACCCCCGAGCGCCGACGAGGTCAGAGTACGTACGAAACTAATCCCAAAAATCATAACCAGTGCAAGAACTATCTGGAGCGCGATAGGCACCCGCCACTGGGCAGGCGATGCAGATGCCCAGTATCTACAACTAATGAATCACGATATTCTTTTCGGAGATGAGACGTACAACGCGAAATCAACCCACTGCACAAATGAATCGTTTAGTTTCTCGCTGAATGTATCGACGATGACGACGACTCACGTATCTGTACCCGACAATATGAGAGGCCATCCTAAGAGCACTCCAGGGAACACCACGTACGATATCATAATGCCAAATGTGATGAGACTACCTTCAATCATGATCAAGCTACCTCTCTTGGCGGCAGGCGAACACTCGGCATGATAAGTCGGCACGGTCGAGGTCTAGAAAGTCAGCGCGCGTACGTGACATTTCAGAGACTGTTCGACGCACATTGAGCCCGTTTCCGAGACCGGTGATGACACGCGCGACGACGAGTTGAGTATAGCTGTACGACGTCGTTTGTAGGATTGCCCCCACGACCATGATACATCCCCCAACGACGATTGTCTTTCGACGCCCTAGTCGATCACCAAGCCATAGGTTGGACAGGGCACCGATCAGGCACCCGATCTCCTGGGAGGGGGTGTGAGAGCATGGTGCACGCTAGCCGAACACCGACTTACATAGATGGCAACGACAAAACTTTGCAACGTCGCGTGATTAGGATGACTCGCATCCACAACTACTTGTGGAAAGACTTTTTCAAACTGCGCCACACATCAGTACGGCGCAAGCGAAAAGAAACCTTGTCAGACCTGGCCAGCCGTCAGCAATGCTGACATGACGCCTTGATCATATCTACAGGGGTTCATCGGATGAGCTCCATGGTACGATATAGGTCCACACGACCAATTAGAGGCGTACCCAAAGAGCGTAAACCCAGCCCCAGCGACAAATGCCAACGAGACGGTCAACGTCCTGCCTCGTAAAGATAAAGTGTATTTCTCAACATCTTCCTCCAGAAGTCCAGGATCCGATCTTCCGTGGTCCGTGTGTGTCTTTTCATTTGCATCAGGTCCTACGTTTAGGGAAGCCATGCGCCGAACAACGTATTGAGGGGTATTGCAGGGGGGCGTGAGCGTTCTCCCGCAATGTGCTGTGCTTCCGTATGTTGTTGCGAATGGATATATAGTGCGTTAGCAGAATTTGTTCGCCGGAGTTCAGGAAGCAGCCGGGTCGCAGCGGTTCTTCGTGATTTGATCCCGTCGGGTCAACATTTACCCTTAGTCAAGTACAAGAAATGGTGTAACTGGAAGAGTTTACGTAGGGTGATTTCCCGGCCATCACTCACCTGACCCGACGGCTGGAGGCGTCTCCTAAATCAAACGCAGTAGACTCTTTTAATAGGCAAACACGAGGTC
>JBBPKI010001212.1:0-13982 GCA_038089155.1 Nevesoporus exiguus
CTACCACCCACAGACTGATGGCCAAACTGAGAGAGCCAATCAGGAGCTCGAAGTATATCTTCGGATCTTTTGCCAAGGACGCCCTGGTACCTGGAGTACCTTACTCCCAACTGCGGAATTTTCCCACAACTCCGCAGCACATTCATCCACCCACCAATCACCATACTACCTCATGATGGGGTATGAACCTAGAGCTTATCCTCCATTAGGAAAGTCTTTCGTTCCCTCTGTAGAAGAACGTCTCTCTACCATCGCTGAGGCAAGGAAAGAAGCACTAGCTGCTCATTCCACCACTCAACGTCTCATGAAGGAGAGACTTACTACCAAGTTCATACCATGGAAGGTCGGAGACAAGGTCTGGCTCGAAGCCATGAACCTAAAACTCAGGTACCTGTCAAAGAAGCTTGCTCCAAAAAGGGAAGGACCCTTTGAGATTACTAAGGTACTTTCCCCTGTGGCGTATCAGCTGAAATTACCCCCCACATGGTGCATCCATAACGTTTTCCACGCCTCCCTCTTATCCTCCTATCGGACCATGCTGGAGCACGGCCCAAACTTCATCCCTATGCCACTGGATCTTATTGATGGAGAAGAAGAATATGAAATTGAGACTATACTCTCTCATCGGGGATCAGCTCATCGCCGCCAGTACCTAATCAAGTGGAAAGGATATCCCATGTTGGAGAATACATGGGAACCCGAGTGAAACCTTCGTCACGCTCCCACTCTACTCAGACAATATAAGAGCTCTCTCTCCTCTTGAGCAATAATGCTCACCCCTCACCAGATTCTCATCATCACTGCAATCTTCGCTACTATCTCCCTCGCCGCTATCATCACCATACTCATTGTTATCCTTGCCACTATACCATCAACAACCGCACCACATCACGCTTGAGTCATGACCTCTATTACCTCACCGACTTCGCTTACAGCTTCATTGCCACCCCATCACCCTAGCTCCCCTGATGTCCCTAGATCCCCGTCCGCCGCTGTACAAACTCCACGGGTTTCCATCTCCCCTCCGCACCTGCATCAGAGAGACATCCCTGACTGGGCCCTGGAACAACTTTATCCAGCTACTTTACCTCGCTTTCAACGACTCACTATTTACGCCCACGTTTTAGACCATCCTCAACTTTTGACCATCGCTGAAAGTGTTCCCTTTTGTAGACGTTCACTCTCTCTCTTAGAGGCCATTTTATTCTTCCATCAAACTTGTTCCCTTTGATCATTTAGTAATTTGCCGAGACTTTTATCTCCGAACCCCAACTTCGCCGCCGCACAAGCTGCCATGCTTGACCAACTCCGCCTTCATGCTTTAGATCTGATGGATCATCACCAGTTTGGAAGAATAATCTCCGCCTTCCCTCCTGGTGCCTTGGGAGACTTTCCACAGGCAGTCCTTTTCTCTTTAAATGAGATGGATCTTGACGACTATTTAGACAGCAACATCCTGCACGCCTCCCAGGAATCCCCACCTCTTACTTGTCCTACCACTCCGGAAAACCCACTGCCAGTTCACATTTCCTTGCCATCTGCTGCACCACCACCTGGCCTTTCCCTACCATCTAATGTCCGCGTCCAAGACCTCCCCACTGGTATCACCATACTCTCTTCCCCAACTTGAGTCCTCCCCATCCCCACAGATGTCCAAGCCCGCCTTGCCGCCATGGATCTCTCCGGGCACAGGTGTTACACCTGTGGACGATATGGACATTTGCGATGGAGCTGTCCGCAGTATAGGTGTCCCCACTGTTCCCTCTACGCTCTGGGACACCCAACCTCCCGCTGCCTCACCTCCCATTGCACTGTGTGCAATCGCTGGGGCCACGTGGCCGAAGCATGCCCAACCCTCCGATGTGGCCTTTGTGGAGCTGTTGGACACACCGTCCCAAACTGCCCCTTTACTTCTGAGGACTTTAATGATGACCAGTTGGTATTCAACAGTGAGGATTCCTCTGGAGCTTAGGAACGCAGTGGCGCTGCGAAGCTATGAAGGGGGTACTGTTACAATATTTTTGCTTCATCCTGGTCTCCTTCTTGTCTCTGAACGCATTTCATTTATGTATCCACATCCGCATGCAAGGTACCTATGATTCCTTGTAACCTTCTCACTGGACAAGTTCGATTACTCCTTCACCGTTTCAGTTCTTACTTAACAATCTTCTTCTTCTGGACATTACCTCCTAACAGCATTCTCTCGCATGCTGTCGTGATCCTCATAGCCATCCGCAGTAGTTCTTTCACCTTCTATCGTTTTCTATGCCTGCCTTTATCTTGGTCTGTGCGCATCTCCTCTGGATATATAAGTAACTAGAACTTCGCTTGTAAAACCCAAGCTAAACCTGCGCAATTCCACCTCCTCTGATCTGGACTTGTCCTTGCCTGAACAGTCGCCTCAACTGTTCTCCTTTTGCCTCTTTGCTCGTTGTGAGATGTTGTGCCTCCTCGCAAAGGAGCTCTTGTCGTCTGCAGTCCAGAAGGACATGCTCCGTAACAATTTATGGCTCATCCATGTCCTTTTTCTTGATGCAATTAACACAGATTGCAAAATGTTCCAAAAAGAATGGAATCTTCATCATATATGAATGATCAATAATAAAAGTCCTCAGGTACAGTCAATTCACTTAATTGCAACTTGTGAAGTAATAATTCTATGTAGGACCTTCGCCTTCTGAGCATTGCAGTGCATGGCATCTATCACAACCTGGATGATTTGGATCAACAAGATCAACAAGCCAATGATGTTGCTGGTGAGTAAAAACTAATGAGATGGACTCCAAGCTAATGTTCTCTAGTTCAACAAGAAGAATGGCAAAATGTTCATCATCCAGCAATTGACATACCTTCACAGTCCTCCCCATTTACTCCTGAAGATGAGAAACAATTTTTTGGAATGCTTAAGACTATTTTTGATGAATGTATCACACCTGAGGGTTACAATCTGTTTAATAGGGAGCTTACTGATGCTGATGATGCCTTGATGCTTGAGACTATTCCATTTGAAAGTTGTGGGTCAAAAGCTTATACCATCTCCTTGATTGATCTGATATGGCAGGCTCATATCATACTTTGGGTGCAGGCCATAGAATTACTTCATGTTTTCCAAGTGGCCAGCCAACTAGATGACATTTAGTTACAAAATCTGAATATGTTTTCTGTTGGGTAGTTTATAACACCATCAGGTGCCTTTCCAAACCTCATCCCACTTCCAAACCATAGCAGTCCACAACAGTCCTATTACTCAAGTTGCCACTGGTGGGGCCAATGTCAGAGTCTAACCCAAAGTATTGTCAAGAGTTTACAAATGGCTCTCAATGCTGCTGTGAGCTTTCTCAGAGCCTGATTTGACAGTGAAACAACTCTGTCATGAATGTGGTCATGGATTTAGCAAACATCCTGATGCTCTCAATGCCATCCAGAAAGGCTCACAGACACAAGGATCAAGCACTGAGGCAACATCTGAACCACATGCTGGCTCCTCTGCTCAACAGCAACTCTTGGATATATTTTACAAATGGACTGAAAAACAAGGTGCACCTTTGAAGGAAACCAGATTTGGAACTGTTGGACTACATCTCACTATGGCAAGAGATGAGACACTCAAAGGTTTCTGTGGTCTTGGCAAGGGTACACAGCCTGGTGGACAAACTAAGGGCAAGGTAAGTACTTGAATGAACAACTTAATAGTAATTGAAGGACTTATGATCATGCAGCAACAAGTGGGTTCCCAGGTTCAAGTAACATCCAGAAACCAGGCTATGTCTGGCTCTGGCAATGATAGTGTGGGTATCAAAGTTGGTACATGAATATGCCTGGTCAATGATCTTGATGTATGTATTTTATCTCTTCCAAAGCATTTAGATGCTGATCTTAATATATCATGGTGAGGACAAGGGCCACCTGCCAAAACAGACCTGCTCACTCTCTTGGGTGGAGATTCAGTGTATGGCATGTTGAGGATGTGCCCATGTTGGACAGCAGGCAGAGCAGTTTACATTCAATCAGGAATGGAGTCACCAGCAGATTGATGAATATCTGTGTTACATGGTGTTTCAGAAGCCCTTTGAGTATCTGGAAAAGGTGACAAAAGGGAAAGAGAATGACAGTATGCTGAGGCAGCAGTGAATCTTAATTAGTAAGGAAAAACAATGCTATGAAACTGTTAGTATTTTGGAACCAACTGGCATGAACTTGGCCTTTCATTGTGGCCACCAGAAGTGCCCTGTAGAAGATGCAAATGTTATCATAGGTATGTGCTACCATTAATATGCCACCCAAAGGTTTGAAACTTGTATATCCAATAGCACTTCGCCCAAGAGTCCCATCCAGGGTGCTTGCATCCTGGGATCTAGAAAATGAGAAGATTGAGATTTTTGATTCAGAGCTAGAGGTAATCAGCTCAGAGATTGGTAAGGAGCTGACACTAGCTCACCACAAGAGTAAGTTTGGCCACATATGGATCACAGCATAATGACTAAGCAGGGAACTCATAGTATTGAAACACACAAGACTGACAGCTAGCAGCTCAGCTGTTGACTTGAGCTCTGATGATCAGCCTACAGTCAAGAAACTCCAAAAAGGTAAGTAATTAATGGGTTATATAAGAAGGCCTAGGAGCTGATTAACAAGAATGTTACAATTTCTCATCTTATCTTATCTTATCAAGTCACATGATCACTTGCATGTGACTGTGGGAACTATCACATGATCAAGTCTATGTAGATCATTCCCTTTCACTTTCATCACACTCGCTTTCTTAATCACTGCTCATTCTAGAACACATTATGACACACTTCTTTAATTACTGTTGGTCTAGGTCTATGACATCATACATGACGTAGTAGATTAAGTAAGTAGTCACACGCTTGCCCTAAACCATGTAAGTAGTATAAGAACCCAATGTCATCAATGACTAGACTTGAGTCAAGTCCTGGTTGATTCCCCTACAATCACCCTCTTGTCTCTAGTAAGTCTCTGAGTGGTAGCCAAAACCTTAACAGGTGTAGGTTGCCAACAAAGAAGGCAGCAACTTGAAGGATGAAAATGATGATGTAACTAATCCATCTAAGTTGTTTTCATCCTTGAATTCAAGTTCAACAATGGTATATTCAAACTCATCTTTAGTCTTCTTTGCTGCACCATCAGAAGCAGATGATCTTCCAAAGTGTCAAGTCTGGGTCCTCCAGGTCAAGTCCAACCGGAGGTCTGACAGGGCTAAGGGGAAGTAGAGGGTGAGCGGCAGAGGTGGACCAGAGTCTGAGTAGAGGAGTGGAGACAGAGGGGACTTATGAGGACTTGGCACAGGACTTATATGTTGCACCCTTGTCTAAGTCCGGTCCTTGGATTTCGGAGGATGCAAGGGCAGAGGTTCTGGAGAGGAAGAGGAACAGGGGAAGGTGAGGTGAAGGAGATCGGACGAGAGTAGGAGGAGACTTATATGATATTCATACTGAGGACATACAGAGCGGAGTACAGAGACTTATATACTGAGGAGAAGGGTGACTAATTCTAGGATCGATGCAAGGTGTGAAACAGAGGAGTTCAGGGATAAGGAATAATGGAAATCAAGAGATAAGTGAAACATAGGGATGAGTACAGGGTTGGGATATATGATGATGTCATAAAGGATGAATTATGAAAGAGTCCAAATAAGGAAACTACAAGGGTGAAGGAAAACTGACCAGAGTTGTAGTGGAGTTGACACTGGAGACACTGGAGTTGAGTATGAGGATGGAAACTCCAAGGGATAGGTGACAGAGGATAGCGGACAGAGGGGCCAGAGTTGGCTGGAGTTGGTGTTATAGGGGAGCGGATGGCTGGATGTAACACAAAGGACATGTGTTGAATGTCCATTTCACTCCAACACCATCAGAAATCAGAATCCATGGCAGACACAATTTTATGTGTGAATCTCCCTTTGTCTTATGCACATAATGTGATGAGTCATTCATCCACAGTAGCAAAAGCCTTAGAACCCCCCTTGCTGGCCTTGAGGCAGGTTGCAACACCTGTCTACTTTGTTAAACCAAGCTGGGAGGACATTGTTCTCCATGGCATGCCAGATCCAGCTGTTATGGAGCATGTCCTTCTGGACTGCAGATGTCAAGAGTTCTTTGTGAGGAGGCACTCACGAAGAGGTACAATGTCTCATGACGAACAAAGAAGCAAAAGGGAACAGTTGAGGGGACTATTCAGGCAAGGACAAGTCCAGACTAGAGGAGGTGGAATTGCACAAGTCTAGCTTGGGATTTACAAGCGAAGTAGCTAGCTACTTTACGTTGGCAACCTAATCCACTTAAGGCTTCAGTCACCACACAAATAGCACTTGCTTTGGAATCAAGAGGATGAGGGAGTATCAACCAGGACTTGACTGAAGTCTGGTTGTCATTTGGATTCAGATTATATACTACAAAGTACTTTAGGGCAAGCATGTGAATACTTACTAAGTAACTACATCATTGTGGAGTGGGAAAGTAGATAAGAGTCTAGACTGATGGTAATTAAGGAAGCATGTAGATAAGGGGTCTAGAGTGAGTGTGACTTAAGTGAAAGGTAATGACCTAGACTTGGTCAGGTGACATGTCCCACGGTCATGTGATAGTGGTCATGGGACTTGATAAGATAAGATAAGGAGAAATCATAACATTACTCCCCTCCTATGAATCACATTCCAGGTGATTGAAGGGAACCTGGGAGAGCTCCATGATGTTGTGATAAGAAGAAAAAAGCAAATCAAAGTCTGTTTGAACCATTCTGAGCTTCCAGGGTGCCACCAGGTTGGAAAGGTAGAAGTCTTTTATTGCCTCTTTGGCATTAGTGAGGTGGCTCTGAGGTTCCCACATGTGGTCTTCCTCGTGATAGCCCTTCCAGTGTACCAAGAATTCCAAAGAACATCCTTTGAGGCATGAGTTGACTATGTAGTCTACCTTGAACTCTGGTAATCCTTCTTGTGTGCCCACAACGGGTCCCAGGGCAACTATGGGTTGATTTTCAAGGCATTCCTTATAAGGTTTAACACTTGAAACATTTACTGTGGGGTGAATTTGCAGGGTGGATGGTAATTTGAGAGTAATGCCATTAGGGCCTGTGAATGATAGGATTTCATAAGGGCCGATCCATCACTCTGTGAGTTTCTTCGAGGCCCAATTGAGTTTAATGTTCTCAGTTGATAGCCAGACTTTATCTCCAACTACCAAATCTGAAACCTTGGTGTGGTGCTTATCTGCCTGCTTTTTCATAGATTGTTGAGCTTTTTCGAGGGATTCTCTAGCTTGCTCAAGCGTTTTGGAAAAGTCCTGTGCAAATGCTGAGGACAATTCATTCTTTGTAATGACAGGTTTGATCCCCATCCTTGGTTCATAAGTTTTTGTAACCTCGAACAGGGTTTTCTTTGTGGCTGAATGTTGGCAATTGTTATATGAGAACTGTGCCAGGGGGAGCCATTCTGCCCACTTGTCTTGTTTTTCGGCAGTGAAGAACCAAAGGGATTGCTGAAGGTCTCTGTTGACCTGTTCTATCTGTTCATCCATTTGAGGGTGAAATGCATTAGACATGTTGAGGTCGATCTTAAGCATTTTGCCAAGATCCTTCATGACTTGCAAAGCAAATTGTGGTCCCCAATCTGAGATGATGGACCTTGGGTAACCATGGTGCTTCCATACATGATCTCTGTATAGCTTGGCTGTACAGAAGGCTGTGATTGTCTTGTTGGTGGGAATGAATTCCACCTCTTTTGAAAATCAGTTGACTATGACTAGTACAGAGTCACAGGAATTTGAAGTGGGGAGATTGGTGATAAAGTCCACAGATATATCCTTCCATGGACCTTCTGGAATTGGATTGGGAATTAATTCTCCTTTGGGGGCCTTGTTTTCCAGCTTTATGTGTGCACATCTGTTGCACCTTGAACAATATTCCTTTACTTGGGCTTGAAGGCTATTCCATTGGAAGTATTGTTCTATTATCTGCCAGGTTTTCTTGGCACTGCCATGTCCAGCAATTGGAGAATTGTGATATAAGGTGATAATTTCTTGGTGTAGGTTTTCTTTTTGAGGGACGAAGATTCTGTCACCAAGATACAGAATTCCATCTTTATTTAGTAGATTGGGTTTGTCTTCACCCTTCCATCCTTCTTGTGCTTCTATTATTTTCTCGAGGAGTTTTCTTTCTTCTCCTTCGATTGAATAGCTGTAATGAGTTTGGGCCCTTACTCTATTTTCAGGGATCATTTGAAGACCTTTGTTATCTTTGTCAATTCCTTGTGCATGATCCTCTTGTCAAGAGAGAGCATCAGCTTTGCCCATTTGTGAGCCAGGCTTATTGACTAGGATATAGTTGAACCTTGACAACCATTGTGACCATCGTGCTTGTCTTTGGTTTAGGTCTTGCTTAGTCATAAAGTATTTGAGGTTGGTGTGATCTGTCCAAACCTCGAATTCTCCTACCCCCTCAAGGTAATGCCGCCATTGTTCCAAAGCAAGGATAATTGCGAGCATTTCCTTGTCTGCAATTGGGTAGTTCCACTGCTCAGGGGTCATTGAAGCAGAGGAAAAGGCAACAGGGTGCCACTTGTCGTCCTGTTTGATGGAAAGGACTACCTCAGTAGCAAAGTCAGAGGCATCCATCTCAAGGCAAAACTCACTGTTATTGTCAGGGTAAGTGAGGATGGGGGCTGTTGTAAAGGCCTTCTTGAGGGTGTTGAATGCTTTTTGTTTAGTGGGTCCCCACTGCCAAGGCTGATCCTTTTTGGTGAGGTCATTCAATGGACAAGAGACTTTTGAGAAGTCTTGAATAAACCTTTGGTAGTAGTTTGCAAGTCCTAGGAAGCTTTGGACTCCTTTGACATTTTTTGGTATTGGCCATTTGAGGATGGCCTCTACCTTTCCTTTTTCCATCTTAATTCCTTTGGTATTTACTACCATTCTGAGGAATTCGACCTCTTTTTGCTTAAAAAAGCATTTCTTGGGCTTTAGGAATAGGTCGTGTTCCTTTAGCCATTTAAGAACCTCTTGAACTATCTTATTGTGTTCTTCTTCATTATCCATTTTGGTGAATATCATGATATCATCAATGTAGACAATCACAATGCCGTCCATATCAGCAAATATTTCATTCATTATTTGTTGGAATGTTGCTGGGGCATTGCATTGTCCAAAGAACATGACAAGAGGTTCATAAGCTCCTGTATAAGAGATGAAGGCTGCTTTCCATTCATCTCCTTCCTTTATTCTTATATTGTTGTAACCCCATCTTAGGTCCAATTTGGTGACTAACTTGGCTCCCTGGAGTTTGTCTACCAGTTGACTTATGAGTGGTAAAGGATAGTTGTTTTTGACAGTCCACTCATTACGGTAGTGGTAATCTTGTACTAATCTCTTCTTTCCATCTTTCTTTGGAATAAAGAAGACTGGCGATGTTTGAGGAGATTGTGAGGGGCAAATATAACCCTTTTTGGTTTGTTCATTGATGAATCCCTTGAGTTCCTCCATGTTGTCTTTACTCATGGGGAAGATCTTTGCCTTTTTGGGTTAAAAGCCAGGCTTCAGCTTTATTTCATGGTCCCAGGGTTTTTTTAATGGGAGACATTCTGACTCCTTACTGAAGATGTCTAAGAAGTGATGGTATTCTTTCGGAACCATTTCCTCAAGGGTTGGTTCCTTTTTCTTTGGTATCTCAAGATTCTTAATGAACTGGTGCATGGTTGAGGTGTGCTTGAGCTCTTCTTCTTCTTTTGCCAAAGTTGTACCCCAATCTGACAACATGTAGCAGGATCTAGGGCATTGTGCCATTTTTACTTCTCCTTTTGTCCAGTCAATGGTTGGATTGTGCTTTGCCAACCACGTGTACCCAAGGATCATTGGGTTTTTGCCTAAATTGGTTACTTCTGTGATTAGGTGTTCATGATGTCCTTGGTAGTCGAGAATTATCTCTGCTTGGTGCATGACAGCTCCTGCAGAGTTCTTTGTTCCATCTACGTTAAAGATGGGAATTTCTCTCTCCATCTTTTGTAATGGAAGCTTTACTTCTTTGGCCCATTTCTTGTCTACAAAGATTCCATTTGCTCCACTATCCAGCAAGGCCTTGCACTGATGCTTTTTATGCTTGGTAGTGGGGTGTGCGATCAAGATATCCATAAGAATCTTGTATTGCACCTTGGTATTATATAAGAGGATTCGTTCTGGGAAACTATCCTCATAAATATTTTTTTGTTTTTCTTTGACCAAATTAAGCCTGCATTCCTATGCAGCAAGCTTTTTTGAAGAACCTTCAGCACTGGGAAGTGCTATATCACAGTTACTTTGTGGAGACCCGGTCTCAGTTGGTAAGTGTACTCGATAAATATGGGAAGTAGGTTCTGAGTAGCATGTGGAAGAGTCTGAATCGTTATCATAATCTTGTCCATATTGCACATAAGGAGAAAGAGAAGAGAAGCTATTTTTTGTATTTAAAGTTATTGTTTTCAGCTCCTGAGATCCCAGATTTCTCAATTGTGGTAGCCTTTTCCTGCCTTCTTCATTTCGGTGTCATGTAAGTCGAAGAAGTAGGCCTTCATGGCCTCATAGTCCATTCCCTTAATAGCCTGCTCTCTTCCTTCTTTTCATTGTCCTTCTTCTTCTCTTCTTCTTGTCCCATGGCCCTTACTCTAGGTGGTCAGGAGGCTTCTGTTCCTCCTTTTCAGCAGTTGACTTTGTGCCCTCCACCAAGGAATTTGCACTCTGTGCATTCTTTCTTCAGTTTCAGACAATTCTGGGTGATGTGTCTATCCCCTGTACAATTGTAACATTTGGAGTTCCTTTGACGGATAGCTCCAATGTCCATGGGTTGTCCGCAACCTCTGTACATGCAGGCCTGTCCTTCTCAGTAATTGGTGGTATAATCATTTTGTGAGGATTCTTTTCCTTGCAACTTGAATGATTCCATACTAGCTCCCTTTTTAAGGAGTGCATCTATGTAGTCTTGAATGCAGTCCTTCCATAGATCATTGTAGAAGATCTGCTCCATAATTGCTTCATTGACTGCTCCTTCTAGAAGACGAACTCCGTTTGGGTCATCTTTGGATGGATCTCCTTTAGTTTCATAGTAGAGCCCCAGCCATCTTGTTAAGAAGTTTTGTATGTTTTTGTTTTTGTACTGCCAGCATCCTTCTAATTGAGCTCTGGCTTTGTCCACTGTATTTACTGACTTGAATCTTTGGCCCATTAAGTCCCAAAGAGTTTCACTTGTTGGCCACGCTGCTTCATAGTCCATATATCTAGTGAGGAGCTGTCAAGCCCATTGCTCCACTCCATTCTTGTCCTTTTCTCTGTCTTTAGGTCGTATTCTCAATAGGATGGCTATTGCTTTGTCCTCATTTGTTATGAAGGATTCTTTGTTGCTCTTCAAGTATACTCCCATGTGGAGTTTCCAACTGCTATATCTTTCTCATGATCCATTGTATTGTCCAGGTTCAGGTACTACTTTTACTTTTTTATTGACCTTCACCTCTACATTTTGTGTCTCTTGTACTCTGCTAGCCCTTTGTAAGGTTCAGAGTTGATCCTTAAGATTGTTGATTTGGTCAACCAACTCTTGGATGTGTTCAGCAGTTGCCATTGATGCAGGATCTGGTATGGGTGGCGATTGGGAGATCCAGTCTGGCGATGAGGGTTGGTCACCTAGTGGGTTCTCTGAGGAATTGTCGGTTTCTGAGTCGATGAGGGGGAGCAGGTCCCTGTAGGGGTGCCACAACATGTTGTCCTTCTTGTGGAACCAGGATTACTTCTGGTTTGGGCATGGGAGATGGAGAGGGTGTGTGGAGATCTTGTAGGGCGATTAACCCTTCTTGTAGTTCGGCTAGAAGTTTGACTTCTCTTTGTATGTGAAGTCGGGGGTCCTCATGAAGTTGGACCTGCAAGACCCTTACTTGAAAGGCTAGTGCCTGGTCTTGGGGAATTCTGTGTGCTTCTAATAATTCTTCATTGAAGGGTTTGTTGTTCCTTATCCTATCTAGAAGGTAGGGAAGGAAGTTCTAATGTTTGAAGATGTTCACCAGCAGTTCTGGCGTTGGGGTTTGATAGAGGTATTTGTTGTTATCTTCTGGGTGATAATGAACCCACTTGCATTCTTGCTCTCTTTGTATATCACTATAGGAGGTGGATCGGTGCTGCCTGATAGGATCTTCTTCATGGACTCTTCTGTCAGGGGTACTTCCTCTTGTTTGGGCTAGTTTGCCATTCCAGAAGCGATATCTTCTGGTCTGATCAATATAGCCGTTGTTAGAATTGAATGAGAACTCTCTCCAGTATTCATAGTTGTTATCAAAGATTGTTTCTTCTGAGGTGAGGCAGACCTTGAACTCCTTGGACTTTGGGAAGGGGTGGTTGGGGAACATCCAAAAATTTGTAAAGAAGCGTGGACCTTAGTCAACACCAGCTTCTACTCTATCGGGTCAATAACCTTCCCAATTAGAGTCTTCGAAAATGTGTACTGTAAACTAGTGATGCTGGGCACAAGACTGCTCTTGTAACACCAACTAGTTGGTATAGACTATTCTTATAAGAAATGTGCCTCACGAGGACATGAGCCTAGGCTCCTTCAAATTGAAAACGTGCTGAGACAGTGTTTAAACTGATTAAAGGCTCTCAAGCCCACCCCTTGACAATCAGCTTAAAGCTCAGTCGACCTTCTCTCACTTACGGCGAGGGTATACATAAAAGTGAAGAGTGCTCAAGTGAGTGGGTGGAAGTGTGAAGTGGTAAGGTAGGTCCTTTTGCCCCTAGGGTCCGGGGTTGTTGTGAATGACGGCAGGGTAAGAGTGAAGTGTGGTGAGGGAAGATAGCAGTCAAGTCCTAATGTTGGCAACCTAATCCACTTAAGGCTTTGGTCACCACACAAATAGCACTTGCTTTAGAATCAAGAGGATGAGGGAGTATCAACTAGAACTTGACTGAAGTCTGGTTGTCATTTGGATTCAGATTATATACTACAAAGTACTTTAGGGCAAGCATGTGAATACTTACTAAGTAACTACGTCATTGTGGAGTGGGAAAGTAGATAAGAGTCTAGACTGACAGTAATTAAGTGCATAGATAAGGGGTCTAGAGCAAGTGTGACTTAAGTGAAAGGTAATGACCTAGACTTGGTCAGGTGACATGTCCCATGGTCATGTGATAGTGGTCATGTGACTTGATGAGATAAGATAAGGAGAAATCATAACACTTTATAGTCCTATAGTGTGTGCACAGACCAGGATAAAGGGCAGGTATAGAAAGGAGAAGAAGGCGAAGGAATAACTGTGGAATGAGTAAGTGGATCACGACAGCATGCGAGAGAACACTGTTAGGAGGTAATTGTCTAGAAAAAGGTGATCAAGTAAGAATGGAAACAGTGAATGAGTAGTCGAACTCATCAAGAGAGAATGTAACTAGAAATTGTAGGTATCTAGCATGTGAATGTGGATACATGAATGAAATGCATTCAGAAACAAGAAGAAGACCAGGATGCAAGGAGAAAATCATAACAGTACCCCCTTCGTAGCTTCACAGCACTGCTGCGTTTCTAAGCACCAAAGGAATCTGCACCATTGAATACCAACTGCTCGTCATTAAAGTCCTCAGTAGTAAAGGGGCAGTTTGTGAAGAGTTGTCCAGTAGCTCCACAAAGGGAACAACAGAGGCTTGGGCATGCTTTGGCCACATGTCCCCAGCAATCGCACACAGAGCAATGGAACATGAGGCAGCACAAGATGGGGTGACCAGGGGCGTAGAGGGAGCAGTTGGGACAGCAATATTGTGAACAGCTCCACCACAAATGTCCATATTGTCTGCAGGTGTAGCAATGATGGCCTGAGAGGTCCATGGTGGCAAGATGGGTTTGGATGTCAGGGGGGATAGGGAGGACTCTCATTGGGGAAGAGAGAATGGTTGCACCAGTGGGGAGGTCTCAGACGTGGACATTGGTAGACAAGGTGAGTCCTGGTGGGGGAGCAGTGGATGGGA
>JBBPKI010001213.1:0-13982 GCA_038089155.1 Nevesoporus exiguus
GAGGGCGGAATACGAAGGTAACGACTTAGCTAAGAGGTTGGCAAAGAAGGCAGCAAAGGTAAGGAAAAGGTGAAGAAAAGGGGATTTTCGTAACAGGGGACCTCTATCAGATATACAAGAGTTGTGTAAACCGAATCTCGGGAAGATATGTTGGAAAAAGAGAGGCTACTCCGGCAGCGGAAATGTTTTTGGTACAAGGGAGGAGAATTACCCCCTTCGTAAGGCCATGGTCAACCACGACCAGAATGGAATCAAAGGTATTGGAAAGAGGAAGGTCGGTAATTAAATCAAGGGAGATTTGTTGAAAAGGGTGCACAGCAGAAGTAGAAATGGGCGAAAGCAGAGGTACGGTGGGATGAGTATTTGGTTTGGAAGATTGACAAATAGCACAGCCAGCAATGAAGCGAGCAAGGAAGGAGCGCATACCGGGCCACCAATAGTCCCGGGAGAGGCGGGCATAAGTGCGGAAGAGTCCTTCATGGCCGCCACTGGGGGAGGAGTGAAGGGAGGAGACCAGCTCGTGTCGTGCATCAGGAGGGATAAAAAGACGACCTTTGTAATAAAGGTGAGGGGCGTCGTAGTGCCAGTCCGCAAGGGTAGAACGGGGAAAGAGAGGAAGAGACTTTTCCATGGCATGCAAAGCCTCTAAAACGAGTGGGTCAGTGGCGGAGGAACTCGCAATTTTGGATATGAGGGCTAGATCCAAGGCAGAGATGATTTCGGGAGTGGCAAGAATGGGATGAATATTGTCAGAGGACGTATCAACGTCATGACAGCGGGAAAGTGCGTCCGCTGAGGTCATGGCAGTGCCAGAGAGGACCGTCCAGAGGAGGTGATATTCTTGGAGGAAAAGACTCCATCGGGCTTGTCATCGAGAGAGTTTTTGAGGAGCTTTCATGAATGATAGGTTCTTGTGATCGGTGAAGATGGTGACGGGATGTTCAGTGCCCAAAAGGTACTGTTGCCATTCTTCCAAGGCATCGATGACAGCTAGCAATTCTCTATCATAAATGTCATAATTGCGTTCAGCATCATTAAGGGTGCAAGAATAGTAAGCGCAAGGATGAGAGTCGCCGTTGGTATCCTTTTGCATGAGGATTGCGCCTACAGCGATGAGGGAGGCGTCTGTCATAAGAAAGAAAGGTTTGGAGGTGTCCGGGAGGGCGAGGACAGGAGCAGATGAAAAGATCTGTTTGAGATGGAGGAAAGCGGTTTGTTGGGCATCTTGCCATACCCATGATTGGGTGGCTTTAGTGAGGAGGTTTAGTGGGGCAGCGATGTCAGCAAAATTAGGAATGAATTTTCAATAGAAGTTACAAAAGCCAAGAAAAGAGCGAACCGCTTTGACGGTGGTTGGCGGTTGCCACTTGTCGATGGCAGAGAGTTTGATGGGGTCCATTCGTACTTGACCATTTCCTACAATGATACCCAAGTATTCGATCTCTGGGGCGTCGAAGGTACATTTGGAAAGTTTGAGCGTCAGCCCATGCTCTCTAAGTCGAGCAAGAACTCTGCAAGTGCGGTTAATGTGATCAGAGAGGGTAGATGAATGGACTCCTAGATCATCCATAAAAATCTCTAGCCAACCTTCCGGGGTTATGTTGTGGAAGACCCAGTTCATGAACGCCTGAAAGGTGGGTGGTGAGTTACACTGTCCAAAGAACATTACGGTAGGTTCATAAAGGCCTAGAGGGGTGATAAATGCGGCCTTCCATTGGTCTTCTTCTCTAATGCGGATGTTATTGTATCCCCAGCGAATGTCAAACTTGGAGAAATACTTAGAATGTTTCATACGATCGATGAGATCAGAAACGAGGGGGAGTGGGTAGGCGTTTTTGACAGTGTGTTCGTTAAGATACCTGTAGTCCTGACAAGGGCGGAGTGAACCATCTTTCTTTGGAACAAAGAAGAGAGGGGAGGCCTGGGGAGATTTGGATTCGACAATGTGTCCTGTGCGAAGATGTTCTTCAACGAAGGCTTTACATGCTTCCATCTCCGCAGGGTTTAGTGCATAGGCCTTGGCTCGTTTGGGGACAAAGGAGTCTTTGAGTTCGATAATGTGGTCATAGGGTCGATGTGGGGGAAGAACGTCATGGTTCTTCTCCTCAAAGACGTCGGAGAAATCGGAGTAAGGTGCAGGAAGGGTTAATTCCTTTCTGGCATTCCGTTGAGCGATTTCAGTGGCAATAGTGGTCTTACATATGGTTTCGGCCAAAAGCCAAGTGTTCCTATCATGAAGGTCCAGCTCGATGTTCCTGTTAGCATCCAGGCCTAACCATTGGAGTAGGTATCATTCACGGACTTCATCATGCATAGGGAGTGGATCTTCTGGGAAGGAGAGAGTTCTGTTCCTCCAGTCGATAATAGGGTTTTGATTGGCAAGCCAGTTCATCCCAAGGATAATCTGGGGTCTTCCAAGGCCAATGATCATAAAGCGGAGGTTTTCAGTTCGTTCCGGGAAGGTGATGGTGGCATTAGAATAGGAGCGGATTGTCCCAGTCTGGTTGGGGGTTCCATCGACATTCAGGGCTTGTAGGGGTTCAGGGAGGGGGTGAAAAGGGAGGTCAAGTCTTTTGGCTAAACGATGATCGATGAAAGTTCTGGTGGCTCCGCAGTCGATGAGTGCGGTGGTGTCGACGATTTTTGTCCCATGAGAAAGTTTTATTCGGATACGGATGGACTTTTCCAATTCAGATGATATAATTACATGGGTGATGTTATGGAGAGGGAGCGTCGATTCATCTCTCCTGTTTAAAAATCCTCAGTGATCTCCGTGATGGATGCGATGGATTCCTGGGTAGGCTCGAAGCTTTGCTTCAACTCCTGCAGAATTTGGTCTGTAGTTTTCCCTCCAGTGGTGAGAGAGTTGATGTACTGCGTCAGGGAATTGTCTGGCTGTGTTTGTACAGGGCGGATCCTATTGGGGTTGTGAGGGGGTCGAGGTGGGGGAGTGGAGGTAGACTGATTGGGGTGGTTCCTGGTGGAACAGCCTCTTTGCTTACAGATGAAGCACAGCTTGTTATCCAGGCATCACTTGCACTCATCATGAGACAGGTTCAGGGCATCGATGTCCATGGCATTGGGATCTCTTGTAGGAGTGGTGCGAGGGGCGAAGGATCTTTGGGGGAAGGTACGATTGGGAGTGGTCCTAGCAGTAGTAGGAGCCATTCGAATTCTATTGGCTTCGAACTGCTCAACTTTCGAGTACCAATCGGAGATCTTTTTTGGCAAGGTTTCCAACCCAGCCATCCTAGAGCGATGGTACTGATGGAGGCCTTGTTCAAAGAGACCTATGAGGGCGAGGTCGTTGGTAAGGGCAGCAGTGGTAGCAAGGATGTGAAATTCTGAAACATATTTGTATAGGTCAGTGGCAGTATTTTGTCGCAAGGCAACAAGCTTTTTCATGGCATCTGCGGAAGAATCTACCAATTTGAAAGCTACTTTGAAAGCGTCTTTGAAGTCCTTGTAACTTCCAAAGGAAGGAGGGGTCTTGTTCATAGCTTCCTGGCTCATAACAGTGGCCCAAGCGAGGGCAGAATCTTTCTTCATATAGGATAAAGCGAAAGCGATTTGTCGGTCCTCTGTGGTATAGATTTCCTTGTTGATTAGAAGATAGGTATTGACAGAGAGTATCCACGACTCAGCGGTGGAAGCGTCTCCATCATAATCAGCAGGGACTCCAATCTTGATTTCAGCAGGTTTGGAGGACATGTCTTCGTCCGAATCTTCGTGGTCAGAAGGTTCTGGGAAAGGGGGACGACGAGGAGGTTGAGGATGAACAGGGATGACAGGCGTAGGGGCAGTATACGTTGAGAGTGGGAGGGCGGCGGAGGTATTGGCTTCTGGTCAACGTGCAGGTACAGATGGGGCAGTGGCAGCCCAGGGATCAGAGGGACTTCCTGGTCCCGGAATAGGTCCGATATCTACTTCAATGGGTTCAGGATCAGGGGAATCTCCCCTAGTGGCAGTTCTGCGGAGGGCTTGTTCAAGTAGGGCATTTTGACAACGTGGTTGTTCAGGGGGATAGTTTGGGTTTGGCGATCCAGTGACTCTTCTTGGTGAAGATGTATTGATAATGGGTTCCCTACTCTGTTGGCAGGAGGGGAAAGGGGAAAGTTAGCCCTTTTGTTACAGAGCACATCCTTCTGGACTGCTAATGACAAGGATTCTTTGTGAGGAGGCACTCACAAAGAGGCACAACGTCTCACAACGAACTTTGAAAGGTGAAGGCGAGGTAGAACTGTTGAGGCGACAGTTCAGGCAAGAGCAAGTCCAGAGAAGAGGTGGATTGCGTAGGTCTAACTTGGGGTTACAAGCAGGTAGACTAGCTACTTTATAGTCCAAGATATGCACACGGACCAAGATAAGGGCAGGCATAGAAAGAAGAAGAAGGTAAGGGAATAACTGCGGATGGATAGGAGGATCACAATAGCATGCGAGAGAATGCTGTTAGGAGATAGAGTCCAAAGGAAGAGTTATTACGTGAGAACGGAAACAGTAAAAGACCAATCGTACTCATCGAGAGAGAAGGTCACAAGAAAGCGTACGTACTTTGAATGCGGATGAGGATATAGGAAAGGAACAGACTCGGAGATGAGAAGGAGACCTGGATGTAAGGATAAAATTGTAACACTGGTCACAGCATATACCGGTCATGTAGGGGATTGAAACCAGCTGTAAACATACCAGTAAACCAGCCAGTCTACCGGTATAGTACTGGCTTGACCAGCATAGTGTTGTGTGCATACTGGCTTGATCATAGTATTGTTTGGCACCCTATAAGGCCTGAATACACATGCAGGGAACAATAGTTCCCTACAACGCATTCCATCTTGCCATTGGTCTGCAGGTGGTAGGCAGAAGATAATTTTATGTCGAATTGGAGCAACCATGCTAGCTCCAGGGCAAAGGTGGAGGCAAACTGGGGTCCTCTGTTGGAGATGATGGTGTCATGGAGACCAAAATGTGGGAAGATCAAAGAAAAGAACAACTGAGCCATTCCTTCCACATCAATAGATTTAGAGCAGGGGGTGAAAATTACCTCCTTCATAAGGCCATGGTCAACCATGATCATAACGGCATCAAAAGCGCCCACACGGGGCAGTCCAGAGATGAGATCAACGGAGATCTACTGGAAGGGATGGGTCACAGTGGAGGAGAGTGGGGACAGGGGTGGCACTGTCAGGTGAGTATTAACTTTACTCACCTGGCAGATGGCACAGCCCAATACATATCATCTGATGTAGGTAGCCATTCTGGGCCACCAGTAGTCATGGGAAAGCCACTGCTGAGTGCAAAAAATGCCTTCATGACTGCCTGCCAGGGAAGCGTGAAGAGAACAAACTGAATCGTGGCGGGCTGGCTCCAGGACAAAGAGGCAATTTTTATAGTAAAGTTTCCCATCAGTAAACCTCCAGTCCAGGAGGGTAGAGTGGGGGAGCAATGGGAGCTCGTCCTTCAGGGCATCTACAGCCCGAAGGACCAATGGGTCCAAGGTGGACAAGGCCTCTATCTTTGCCGCAAGGGCAAGGTCCAATGCTTGGATGGTGACATGTTCTGGGAGGTACTCACGGAGAGATGTGTCAACTGGAATAATTGTCATTAGCTTGTTATCATCTGAAGTGTCTATATTGTCCTTGCATGAGAGCACATCAGCTGGTCCCATCTGAGACCCTGGGGTGACTTGTCAAACTATGTCGAAATCCTGTAGAAAAAGGCTCCAACAAGCCTGCCATCGTGAGAGGTTCTGGGGGAAATGCATATATGAAAGATTTTTGTGGTCCATTGTAAAGTTCTAAATGTGCCTGTGTGTGAGGCAAGAGAAAGGTAATGGGGCAATATGTTCGTCCCAGGGAGTCTCAAGACAATAGCAAATGGCCGGAAATGGGTAATAAAGGTACCACTCGACTTGTCTTCATCAGGCTTCTATCGGCCTCTATACCTTCCAGAGTTCCTTCAGAGGCAGGGTACCACCCAGCTTGCCTTCTTCGTGCGTCTTTCAGCTGCTATACTGTCCGCAATGCTATACAATAAAAGGAAACAGATAGAACAAAATAGAATGCTGGAAAAGCGGCCTCAAATCACTGTATGCATGAAATCGGATGAAAAGGTGGTATTCAGAAATGAAAAATCAGGGCCATTTTGGCGAAATCCTGGACTGAGTGAAGCAGAAAGTATACTTAATTTGTTGGAAAGTGGTCCAGTGGATGTCTGGATGACAGCCGCCTCTGCCAGATGGGAAACTGGCCTGACCCATGGTCAATGCGGTCCATCTCCCCAGGGGCTTGAAATGATGCCCTCCTGGGCATTGGAATCATAAGAAAAGAGAAATTAAAGGGGGTGGGTGTGAAACATCCAAAGTGCACAGGGTTAGTAAAAAGTGGAACTGGGGCATTATGTATGGTAGAAGGAATTGATAACTGCAAATGCGAATGTGAAATGGTTAGAATTTGTGGCATACCATCTGAGTCCATGTCCAGCTGAGTCCTCCAAGCGTCTGGCTTGCTTTCCTGTCTACCCGGCTCTATCCCTGGTCTATCCAGCTTCATCTCCAGTGTACCTGGCGCTGTGTCAACTGTTCCCAGGTCAATCTCACATACCTCCGGCCTGATTCCCCGCGCTCCCGGCTCAATTGCGTCTACTTCCGGACCAGTTACCTGGCTTTCTGGACCGCTTCCATGGTTTTCATCTTCCAGAATGTCAGATGTGATGGCTAGCAAGTCTTCCCAGGGGTCCAGCATACTTCTGGCTGCATCTGGTATATCCATGAGCTCTTCCGGGGCGATGGCCAGTGCATCTGGCTTGATGTCTGGTGTGTTCCCATTGACTTTCCGGACCTCCAGCTCAATATCGGTGGATTCTGAATCCAAAGCCTCTATATCATTGTCCCACCACTGCAGATCTGCTCCAACTGGCTCTGGAGAGTCTTCTGATGCGACTGGGTTGATTGCTAGCATGGCTGGCTTGATGTCCAAGACTTCCCGGATTGTTTCAGGTGTGCCCTGTGCAGTGTCCAGTGGTGATCGGCTCAGTACAACCGGTGGCATACCCAGTGCTGTGTGCAGTGCATGTGGAGGTGAGGCAGGGTCGAAGGTAGGGGCCTGCTGGATGGGGGATCTAGTATCGGATGCAAGGAGACAGGCAATTTCCAGAGTGGAAGAGGCAGATATAGCCAGTGAGTAGAGAAGAGGGGTGGATGTCTGGATGATTGGTAAAGGCTTTTGGACTGGACTTGTGGCATATGGCTTCGGGTATGGGCATGGAATGGCTGGTAGGACAGCCAGGACCGGGGTTGAATGATGTGGCATCAGGTATGGAGGGCAAATAGCCAGTAATGTGTTTTGGACTGGGCATGCAGTATGCGGTATCAGATTAAGAGGTGGAGTGGCTGCTTTGGATGTGACCTGGGAGAGGAGGAATGAGGCAGTGTCCATGACGTACTCCATCAGATAAGGCTCATCAGGGTAGATCTCCAGATGGACTATCTCAAGCCAGTGGTTAAGGCATGTGGCCAGCTCAGATGGGAAACCTGTAAAGAAAAGCTTGTCCCATTTGCATTCACCAAGCTGGCCTGTGCTAAGGAGAGGGGTAGAGATCTTGAAGAAACTCCAGTGATGCTGGCCAAGGTCGTCTAGGGTGTGCATGGCCTTGTTTCAGAACTGCTGTATGAGGGCGATTAGATCGTTCTGGGCATATACAGGCTCACATCCTGGATAGAGCTCTTTCACTGCTGTGACAAACTGGGTCCAGCTAGGCGTTAGGTTGGATACCTCTTCCATCATCTCCCATAGCTCTGCTTCTTCAAAAACAGCATACCGGATCGCCAGCCGGATTGTATCTCAATCATTAAGGCCAGCTTGGCTTGCTAATTCCTCTATGTCCTCCAGGAACCGGTGAAGTTGGCATGGCATGCCATCAAATCTAGGTGTGTCAGGGGTGTCCCAGAATGGTAAAATGAACGTTGGCTGTGTTATAACAGAATGCTTAAAGGCTCAGATGTAACGTAAATGATGAAATAAGGGTCGGAATGTAAAGTAAGTCTTGTAAATGACTCTGGATAGCGTAAAATAGGGTCAGAAGGAAGTTAGAAAGGCAGTATCAAGATTTGGGAGGCGTTGTAAGTGGCAGAAACAGGTGGACAAGCGTAGCGGTGGAGAAGGGAAAGTTCGAGTTGAATGGAATGAAAAAATGTAAGGGTGGGGCCAAATGAAATGCTGGACTCCCTCACGGTGGGCTCCAGTTGTAAAGTTCTAAATGTGCCTGCGTGTGAGGCAAGAGAAAGGTAATGGGGCAATATGTTTGTCCCAGGGAGTCTCAAGACATTAGCAAATGGCTGGAAATGGGTAATAAAAGAACAATAAAGAGCGTACCACCAGTGTGGACTACTCCTATGGGGGCCTTCTCCAGAAGGGACCGGACTCCAGACTTCCAATGCGTTCCCGGACTTCTGTGTGCAATGCAGACAGCGAGGGAGGGCTAGGACCAGGCTTACAGGCTTATACTGGGCATTCTAACATGAAGGAGAGAGGAAAAACTGTATTAGATAAGTAGTGACATGCCTATGTAGTGCTCAACTAACATAAAACAATGTCAAATAGGTAAAAATAGCTAAACCGGCCCAAAACAATGCAAACTGGTCACAAACAAACAAACCTGGACACCAGAATACCAGGAAACAACACCGGGAAGTGATCCCGGCTGGTATAAACCAACTCCGGCCGGTTTCTGTGCAACCCGGTCATGTAGGGGATCGATCCCAACCGGAAATGTACCGGGAAGTCATCTGGTCTACCGGGATAGCGTCGGGATGACCAGGATAACATCGGATGAAGTGTGATGTCGTCGGATGCCCTATAAATCAGGAATACAGACGTAGGGAACCAAGGTTCTCTACACCATCATGATAGTTACTGGGGGTCTGGTACATCTGAGATACTGTTGCCATTCTTCTAAGGCTTTGATGATCGCTAATAGTTCCCTATCATAAATGTCATAGTTTCGCTCTGTGGGAGTGAGAGTGGAAGAGAAATAAGCTACTGGATGCAAGTCACTGTTACCATCAGCTTGCATCAAGATGGCTCCTACTGCAGTGAGAGAGATGTTGGTCATCAAGATAAAGGGTTTGTCAGTGTTGGGGAGTGCGAGGATGGGTGCCTGGGTAAAAACTTTCTTCAAGGCCTAGAATGCTGCTTCTTGAGTCTCTCCCCATGCCCAAGGTTGCTTTGTTTTGGTGAGGAGGTGTAGCAGGGCTGCCATGGTGGAAAGTTCGGGATACACTTCCTATAGAAGTTACAGAACCCTATAAATGATCTGACTGCCTTTACTGATTGTGGTGCTATCCAACTTGTAATGGCGGAGAGCTTGGCAGGGTCCATTTTGACAACCCCTTCTCCGACTACCATGCCCAAGTATCCTACTTCTGGGGCATCAAACATGCACTTGGAGATCTTCAGGGAAAGGTGGAGTTCTCTAAGTCACTGTAGGACCTTCTTTGTCCTGTTGTGGTGAGTATGAAGATCTGTGGAGTGGATCAGTATATTGTCCATGTAAATGATCACCCATCCTTGGGCAATGTAATCCCTGAATGAATGGTTCATGAAAGCCTCGAAGGTCGCCAGTGAGTTGCATAGCCCAAAGAACATTACTGTGGGTTCGAATAACCCAAGTGGAGTAACAAATGCCACTTTCCATTGGTCTTCCGGTCAGATGAGGATGTTGTTATATCCCCATCGCACATCGAACTTCATGAAGTATCTGAATCCTTTTAGCTTATCCATGAGGTCAGAGATCAATGGTAGAGGATAGGCATTTTTGACAGTATGCCCATTGAGATACCTGTAATCTTGACAGGGTCTGAGCATCCCCTCCTTCTTTGGTACAAAGAAGAATGGTGCTGCTTGAGGGGACTTGGATGGGACAATCCTTCCTGTCTTGAGGTGTTCCTCTATGAAGTTCTTGCATGCTTCTTGTTCCTGTGGGTTCAACAGATAAACTTTAGCTACTTTTGGCACAAAGGTGTTCTTCAGTTTGATGGCATGATCGAAGGGTCGGCTAGGGGGAAGTCATGGGTCTTTTCAGCGAAGATGTCTGTGAATTCTTCAAATTCCTGAGGTAGCTTCACCTCTGCCTTCTTGGCATCCGAGGCTATCTGAGTGGACAGGGTGGTTTTGCAAATATACTCTCCTTTGAGCCACCCTTCCCTCTTCTTTAGCCATCATTCCATAGTTTCATTGGGGTTGGTGTCTAGGAACCTAAGCATGTATCATTGTGGTACAGTATCAGTGGGTTGCGGGGAAGGTCTGGGAGTATCCAGAAGGGTTACCACTCCTTCGGTCCAGTCTATCTTGGGGTTGACTCTTCTGAGCCATGTCATTCCTAATATGATCTGGGGTCATCCACAACCGATAATCATCAGCAAGATCTGGTCGTCATTCTCTCCTATAGAGAGGGTTATGTTAGTGCATGAGGTAATCATACCTCAGGAGTTCTCTGTTCCATCCACATTATAAGCCTTGATGGATTCTATAGCAATGATGGGGGCACCCAACTTCTTGATGAGGGTGGGGCTGATGAAGTTTCCTGTAGCACCACAGTCTACCAATGTGGTGGTTTCGATGGTTTTGGCTCCATGCTTCAGTGTCACCGAGAAGCATATAGATCTACAGTGACCTCAAAAACCCTTTCCATGTTGGCCTGGATGGTGGTGTGTGAAGCACACCACCAAACAGTGTGAGAATTACAATTAGCTTTGGTGGAGTTATAAATAGTACATACTATCGGCTATGAAATTGCCCCCTATGTCATGTGATTTGGTTCACACACTATGGAGCTATGACTGATTCAAAATAGTAACATCATGGAAAGGGTTTTTGCACTTTTGAATCAAACAGGGTATTTCAACACTTTTAGTACTTGGTATAGCCTCCTTTTGCTTTAAGCACTGCCTGAACCATTCTAGGCATGCTATCAATCAGTTTCCTACATTCCTCCACTGGTATCCTGTCCAACTCCACTTGAACTTTTTCCCACAATTCATGAATTCCATTAGGAGGGTTTTCATGCTCTGCAAGCCTCCTTTTCAGCCAACCCCAGAGATGTTCAATTGGATTCAGGTCAGGGGACTGTGCAGGCCAAACCATAGTCTTGAATTCTTGCTCCTCTAGCCACTCTTTGACCTTTTCGCAGGTATGCTTGGGATTATTGTCTTATTGAAAAATGGTGTCAGGAGGAAAGAGACCATAATACTCTAGGGTTTGCTAGAGTTGATCCTTCAAAATCTGAAGGTAGAGCTCCCCATCCATCCTTCCATCAATCTTAGTGGCAAATCCAACCCCATCCAAAGTCATACAGCCCCACATCATCAGAGAACCTTCCCCAAACTTGAGGGTTCCATCCACCAGCCTATCACTAAGTTCCTCACCTGCCTTTTTCCAAGTCCATTTGCACCAATCTGATCCTAGGCAATTTATTTTAGTCTCATCAGACCATATTACCTTCTTCCAATCCTCTATAGTCCAATCTTTATGAGCATAAGCAAAATCCAAGCGAGCCTTGCAATGCCTAGCAGAGAGAAGAGGACATTTGGACTTGACCACAGCTTTCATACCAGCTTTCTTCAAATGAAGGCAAACTGTACTGGCAGAAAGAGGTTGGTTGATGATGTTGGTAAGATATTTGGTGACTTGGATAGCATTTTCAGCCTTTCCAGAGATAATCAGATGTTGAGCATGTTGAATATTGATAGGGGATAGCTTGGGAGGGCAACCTCCTACAGCCTTAGGAAGAGCAGAACACTCTTTGGAGCGAAGTTTGGATATGGTAGAAGGGCTAGCACCAGTTTGCTTGGCAATGGCTTCACCAGAATGGCCAGCATCAAGCAAGGAGAGGATGGTGCATTGTTGAGTAAGAGAAAGAGATCTGACCATGATGAAAATGGAGAATCAGGAAGTGTGGGAACTTGTTTAAACTCAGATGTGCTAATTATATATGTCTGTTTGTATATCTCAACAAACAATAACAGTTATTGTATGATTTGAGTGAGATTCTAGTTATCAATCCAAAAGTGCAAAAACCCTTTCTATGACATTAGTGTTTTGAATCAATCATATCTCCATATTGTGTGAACTAAATCACATGACCCAGGGGGCGATTTCATAGCCAGGAGTATGTACTATTTATAACTCCACCAAAGCTAATTGTAATTTCCATGCTGTTTGGTGGTGTGCTTCGCACACCACCATCCAGGCCAACATGGAAAGGGTTTTTGAGGTCACTGTATTGTTACTGGAACTAAGTAGTACAGGAGCCATGATGTGAGAGGCAAACATTGAGGCAGCCTCTCCCTTTAAAAACCCTTAGTAACTCCCTCTGGAGTGGTTTCTTCTTCTTCTTTGTAACAGATCTTTAAAACCGCTAGGACTTCATCCTTGCTGTGACCTTTCTTCTCAAGGGAGTGGACATACTCCTTGATAGGAGATAACTTCAGCAGGGGTGGAGGCAGAGTTTTGACGGTGGCAACGGTGGCAGTGATGGTGGGTTGCGGGAATCTTTTCTTGTAGTTACTATGGTTCCTGGAGGAACAGCCTTTCCTTTTGCAAATGAAACACAGGTGTTCTCTGATGCATCAGGCCTTTTCTGGTGGAGACAACCTGATGGCATCAATCTCCATGGCGTTCAGATCTCTGCTCATAGAAGTCGGGAACTGTCCTCCAGCCCTGATGGACTGGATCAGGTTTTGCTGTTTATGGAACTTCTGGGCATTGGCAATCCATTTGGCCAGTGTGTTTGGGATGGTGGCCTGCATTAGTATAAGATTTCCTAGTTTCTCATCTAGGCCCCTAAGGAACTTTCTACAGATCTTCCCTTTGTTGGAGATCTTTGCCTTGGCCTGTAAAGAAAGGAAGTCTTGGATGTACTCCTGGAATCCGTTGTTGATCCTAGTGGTGGGGTCATGCCAGACTCTTTGCCTGATATAGTCTAACATGTTTGCAGCATTCTGCTTTTCCTTGAATAGGATGAATGCTGCGAGAAACTCTTTCTCCAGCATGGTGAAGTCTTTACCTGTGGCATTGGTATTGTTCATCTTGTCATACCAGCCTTCTGAGAACTGGACTCTGTGTCCAGCGCTCATCTTGTTCAGCACTGTAAATATCTTGGACTCGTCAGTTGCGAATAAGGACGAGTTTACTGCAAAGTGGCCCTTCATGGCCTTGATCCATCTCGTGGCATCATCTGACTTTCCTGAGAAGTCAGCAGGGAGCATCAATTTGAGCTTGGACTTGGATGTCATGTCATCAGGTGAGGGTGAACGCGTAAGCAGGACATTCCAATCATATGGTTTCGGGGGTAGGCTTGCTATGTATCTTCTGAAGCTAGTGACATTTTCGCTAGGCCTGCTGGATGCTTCTAGTTCACTGGGTGTATCTATGGCAATACTCTTTTGTTCTTCCTCTGAAGAATCTTCATTGTCTGGGATACAAAACATGGCCACTTGGACTGCTTGCGATAAAGCGTGTATGAAAGGGGATCCTCTCCTATCTCAGGGGTCTTCCTGACGAGGGGTGCTGGCAGAGGAGCCAGTAATCCTGCGAGAGGGACATTGGGGATCAATGGTGGGTAAGCTTTCTTAAAGAAGAAGAGGCAGGGGATGAGCCAATTCTTTTGTAATGGTCATGGTTTCCTATTACCTACGACTGCCTTCTACCTCTGGGCTATCAGCTGACCTAGACTGGGGAGGCACTCATGAAGAGGTGCAGCTTCCCTGAATAGATGTAGAAGGGCCTTGGTCAGCAGGGCGACTCCTCAGAGTTGGCTGACAATCCACTCTGTCTTGTAGAGTGGTGCTCGACTAGCAGGATGACCCACTTGGGGTTAGCTATTGACAAGGGATGGACCTTCACTAGGTTAAAAGAAGTACTCAGATGGAGTACTTGGCCACTCTCCTTGGATAAGGCAGGCAGGGGCTAGGGCTCTCTCCTACAGTT
>JBBPKI010001214.1:0-13977 GCA_038089155.1 Nevesoporus exiguus
CCATTTATGGTATATCACTTGGCTTCGCATCACTGATAGTCATCGCTTCACCTTGCTTCACCGGCATTGCTCTGGCTTGATTGGTAGCCCTTGACCTTGATGCCATGTCAGCTCACAGTCTTAATTGAACATATGCGAATGTATTTTGTAGCTTTTCCTGTGTCAAGTTTACCTCTGTGAACGACAAGCCATGCTTTATTGTAAATTTTGACAGAAAACATATATTGCTTTATCATCTAGATGGGTAGGACATCCAAAGAAGTATCACACATAATGCAAGTGTCCTAACCCTTCACCATAGTCAACTTTTTACTTGAATCGAACCTCATTTCCATAGGCAGTAGGCATTTGTTTAAAGTGCTGGTGCTGTTTAAAGTGCTGGTGGATGACTGTACTTACTGTCTTTTTCAGGCAACTTGTCCCTGTGAGAAATTTATGTAAAAAACACCATCTATCCTGCACTGACCATAGCACCTCAACCACTCACCGGAACTCAACAGAGAAGACACCATTCAGCTCAGAATAGCACATGGTACATGTCCTGGGTGGACTGGTTGTGTTAGAACTAGATTTCAAAAATTCGATTTTGGGGAGGACTGGCATTGGGTACCAGGTAGGTTTCACAATCCTCGCTGTGTCTCACTGCTTGCAAACATGTTCTAGACATGCTGCAAGGTCAGCAGACAAGCCCAGAACTACAGTGGGCCATTGTGCAACTCTCCTGATTTCTTGATTATGAACAAACCGCAATGTGCCTCAACGTATCTACTCGTATGGTTAAATGAACTCTCGACCATTTTCGTGAGCATGGGATGATCTCCAACAATTGCAAGAAAGAAGCGCCTCGACAAACAAGTGGAAGCTTATACCTTCGGAATGTTGATGTCAGGATACTTGGGAGGACTGGCATTGGATTCTAGGTACATTTTGCAATTCTTGCTGCATCTCACTGCTCACAACACACTTCTGACATGCCACTAGATCTGTGGTGGATGGCAGAGGGCATGAATGAGTCAATTCAAGGTATCTGGGATGGGATGTAGTGTATTAGCAACTTGTAGTACTGTAGCTTGCTTATTGATACTATTCTTTTACTTGCACACAAGAAAGATGGGAATGTGATCACATTCACTGAACTTCGAGTAAAGATGGTTACAATGTAAGGAAGTATGGAGTATGTAAGATCTAAAGATCTGGGGGAAGTGCAAATGTGCCTGACTTCACAGTGTCAAGGTCTGCCTCCACATACTGAAAGATGGTGATGGCTGTGCCAAACTTGATCCCAAGGATTGACTGAAGGTCTTGCATCGTGACAAAATGTGGGTTCAGTTGGGATAGGAGAACAAATCCATTGTCCTTGAGTACCTGTCCACATGGTGCAAAAGTAATTCCATCTTTATTCCATTCTTCGTGCCAGTCAAGGTATGCAAACCACTTGACAATATTGGGAATGAACAAGGGTGGTAAGGGCGGACTTGCACGTGAACTGCTTGAACTCCGTGATGCCATTGTGAGGTGGAATGATGGAATGGTGTCTTGAGGTGTCAACGAGCATGACTTGACCACTGGGTCCACAGGCTGCACTGGACTGTTGCGTGGTTGGCTGTCATGATATCCATGCATGTATGGGGGTATAAAGATGATCTGGGGAACAGTGTAAGGCTGGCCTGGATATCCCACAGGCATGACAATAGGCTGCGTGCTATTGGTTGTTGTTACAGTTTTGTTTCTTCATGGTCACCTCCTACTTATTTTCTTTCTTTGCCTTTGGGAGGGACCGATTACACGGGAAGTATACGTTCCATACCTCGTCATCCTGTATTTGGATGACATCCGCCTAATCCCGTTACTATAGTTTCAGACTTCTCCCCCATCTATCTTTGATGGCCTTTGTACAGCTTGTTTCATCCTCATCTTTGATTGATCTTTTCACCTTCATCTTTTGATGCGTTACCTTCACCACCATCTTTGGCTGTGAGGCATAGCCACTTGTAGGTAGACATTATTTAAACCTCCATGTAAAGTAGCGGCACCTCAGCCAATTCTTAACATCCTTGTGGTTAACTATTGCTAAGCTCCTTCGCTCGCTTCTTCAGAAGAGAGAGCCCTCCATCGTCACCTACCCTTCTCTCAGGAAGTACCACACATCCCTGCATGCCTCATCAAGAGGAGAGTTGCCAAGTACTTTGTCTAAGTACTTTCTTTGACCTAGTGAAGGTCTGTCCTCCAGTCGATAGCTAACCCTGAGTGGGTCGCCCTGCTAGTCGAGCGCCATGTTACAAGACAACGCGGATAGTTAGCAAACTCGAAGAGTCGCCCTGCTAACACAGGCACTTCTATATCTAGTTAGGGACGTTGCGCCTCTTTGTGAGTGCCTCCCCTCTCTAGATCGGCTGATAGCCCAGAGATAGAAGTCAGTCGCTGGTAATAGGGAACCACGATCATTACAAAAGAATTGGCTCCTCCCCTGCCTCTTCTTCTTTAAGAAAGCTCACCCACCATTGATCCCCAACACTCCTCTCGTAGGATTACTGGCTCCTCTGCCGGCACCCCTTGTCAGGAAGACCCCCGAGAAAGGAGAGGATCCCCTCTCATATGTGCCCTATCGCAAGCAGCCTGAGCGGCAACGTTTCACGTCCCAGATGACGATGACGAATCTTCAGAGGAAGAACAAGAGCACATCGCTGTAGACGCACCTGGCGAACTAGAAGCATCCAGCAGCCCTAGCGAACACGTCGCTAGTTTCTGACAGTACATAGCAAGCCTACCCCCGACACTGTACAATTGGAACGCCCCAGCTATGCATTCACCCTCACCCAACAACATGACGTCCAAGTCTGAGCTCAAATCAACGCTACCCACTGACTTCTCTGGGAAGTCAGATGATGCCACGAGATGAATCAAGGCCATGAAGGGCCACTTTGCAGTTAATTCATCACTATTCGGGACTGACGAATCAAAGATATTCACAGTGCTTAACAAGATGAGCGCTGGACGAGGAGTCCAGTTCTCAGAGGGCTGGTACGACAAGATGAACAATACCAATGCCACAGGTAAAGACTTTGCCATGCTGGAGAAAGAGTTTCTTGCAGCATTCGTTCCATTCAAGGAAAAGCAGAATGCTGCTAACGCGTTAGACTATATCAGGCAAAGGGTTTGGCGTGACCCCACTACTAGGATCAACAATGGATTCCAGGAATATGTTCAAGATTTCCTTTCTTTACAGGCCAAGGCAAAGATCTCCGACGAAGGGGAGATCTGTAGGAAGTTCCTTAGAGGCCTAGATGAGAAGCTAGGGAATCTCATACTGATGCAGGCCACCATCCCAGATATGTTGGCCAAGTGGATTGCCGATGCCCAGAAGTTCCACAAACAGCAAAACCTAATCCAGTCCATCAGGGCTGGAGGACAGTTCCTGACTTCTGCCAGCAGAGATCCGAATGCCATGGAGATTGATGCCATCAGGCTGTCTCCATCAGATAAGGCCTGCTGCATCAGAGAACACCTGTGCTTCATTTGCAAAAGGAAAGGGTGTTCTTCCAGGAATCACAGCAACTACAAGAAGAGATCCCCACAATCCCCCAGAACTGCCACCGTCGCTGCCGTCAAAACCCTGCCTCTGCCACCACCCAAGTTATCTCCCATCAAGGAGTACGTCCGCACCCTTGAAAAGAAGGGCTGCAGCAAGGAAGAAGTTCTAGCGGTCTTAAAGACCTGCTATGAAGAAGAAGAAACCGCTCCAGAGGGAGCTAGTAAGGATTTTTAAAGGAAGAGGCCGCCTTGACGTCCGCCTCTCATATGATCACTCCTGTACTACTTAGTTCTAGCAACAATAGATCTATACGCTTCTCGGTGATATTGAAGCACGGAGCCAAAACCGTTGAAACCACCACTCTAGTAGATTGCGGTGCCACAGGAAACTTTATCGACCCCGCCCTCATCAAGAACTTGGGCGCCCCCATCATTGCAATAGAACCCATCAAGGCCTATAACGTGGATGGAACAGAGAATTCCCGAGGTATGATTACCTCATGAACTAACGTAACCCTCTCTATAGGAGAGCACGACGACTGGATTTCGCCAATGATCATCAGCTGTGGACACCCCCAGATCATTTTAGGAATGACATGGCTCAGAAGAGTCAATCCCAAGATAGACTGGACCGAAGGAGTGGTAACCCTTCTGGATAACCCCAGACCTGCCCCGTAACCCGCTGACATAGTACCACAACGGTATTTGCTAAGGTTCCTAGATACGGACCCTGATGAAACCACGGAACGTTGGCTAAAGAAGAGGGAAGGATGGCTCAAAGGAGAGCATATTTGCAAAACCACCCTGTCCACTCAGATAGCCTTGGACGCCAAGAAAGCAGAGGTAAAGCTACCTCAGGAATTTGAAGAATTTGCAGATGTCTTTGCTGAAAAGACCCATGACTTACTCCCTCCTAGCCATCCCTTCGACCATGCCATTGAACTAAAGAACACCTTTGTACCAAAGGTAGCTAAGGTTTATCCACTGAACCCGCAGGAACAAAAAGCATGCAAAAGCTTCGTAGAGGAACATCTCAAGACTGGAAGAATTGTCCCATCCAAGTCCCCCCAAGCAGCGCCATTTTTCTTTGTACCAAAGAAGGATGGGATGCTCAGACCCTGTCAAGATTACAGGTATCTCAATGGGCACACGGTCAAGAACGCCTATCCTCTACCACTGATCTCCAACCTCATGGATAAGCTGAAGGGCTCAAAGCACTTCACCAAGTTTGACATACGATGGGGATACAACAACATCCTCATCCGCCCAGAAGACCATTGGAAAGCGGCATTCGTCACCCCACTTGGGTTATTCGAACCCACAGTAATGTTCTTTGGGCTATGCAACTCACCGGCAACTTTTCAGGCTTTTATGAACCACTCGTTTAGGGACTACATCGCACAAGGATGGGTGATCATTTACATGGACGATATACTGATCCACTCTGCAGATCTTCATACTCATCACGACAGGACAAAGAAGATCCTACAATGACTAAGGGAACTGCACCTTTCCCTGAAGATCTCCAAGTGTACATTTGATACCCCAGAAGTAGAGTACCTGGGCATGGTAGTCAGAGAAGGGGTTGTCAAAATGGACCCCACCAAACTCTCTGCCATCACCAGCTGGACCGCACCGCAGTCAGTAAAAGCGGTTCGATCATTCATTGGATTTTGTAACTTTTACAGAAAGTTTATACTGAACTTCTCCGCCACAGTCGCTCCACTACATCTTCTCACCAAGACCAAGCAGCCATGGGCATGGGGAGAAGCCCAGGAAGCAGCATTCCAGACATTGAAGAAAGTTTTTACCCAAGCATCCATCCTTGCCCTCCCCAACACCAACAAACCTTTTATGCTGATGACCAACGCCTCCCTCACTGCTGTAGGAGCAGTTTTGATGTAAGCTGATGGTAACAGTGACTTGCATCCGGTAGCTTATTTCTCTTCCACCCTCGCCCCCACAGAAAGAAATTACGACATTTATGACAGGGAATTATTAGCTGTAATCGAAGCCTTAGAAGAATGGCGACAGTACCTCAGAGGTACCAAACATCCGGTAACTATCATGATGGACCATAAAAATCTCTCATATATGCGTTCCCCACAAAACCTCTCATGATGACAGGCTCACTGGAGCCTTTTCCTACAGGATTTCGACATTGTCTGGCAAGTCACTCCAGGATCACAGATGGGACTGGCGGATGCACTCTCACACAAGGACGATGTAGACACCTCAGACGACAACAAGCTCGCAATGATTATTCCAGTCGACGTGTCTCTCTGTGAGTACCTCCTGGAACACGTCGCCATCTGAGCCTTGGACCTCGCCCTTGCCAAAAAGATAGCTGTCTCATCCGCCTCTGACCCATTGGTCCTCCAGGCTGTAGATGCCCTGAAGAACGAACTCCCACTGCTCCCATGCTCCACTCTCCTGGACTGGAGGTTCACTGATGGGCAGCTATATTACAAGAACCGCCTCTTCATCCCTGAACCAGCCCGCTATGATCTGGTCTCCTCCCTCCACGCCTCCCTGGTAGGAGGCCACGAGGGTATTTTCTGCACTCAGCAATGACTTTTACATGACTATTGGTGGCCCGGGATGGCTACGTACGTCAGGAGATATGTTTTGGGCTGTGCCCTCTGCCAGGCGAGCAAAGTAAATACTCACCCTACAGTACTGCCCCTATTCCTGCTCTCCTCCACCGCGACCTGCCCCTTCCAACAGATCTCCATTGATCTGATCTCTGGACTCCCCTGAGTGGGTGCTTTTGATGCCGTAATGGTTGTGGTCGACCATGGCCTTACGAAGGGAGTAATTTTCTGCCCTTGTTCTAAATCCATTGATGCAGAAGGAGTGGCCAAGCTATTTTTCACCCGGATCTTCCTGCGCTTCGGTCTCCATGACACTGTAATCTCCGACAGAGGACCACAATTTGCCTCCACCTTCACCCAAGAACTGGCAAGACTACTCAAATTCGATGTAAGGTTGTTCTCTGCTTACCATCTGCAGACCAATGGAGAGACGGAATGAGTTAACCAAGAGCTGGAGACGTACCTCCGGATCTTCTGCCAAGGAAGAAGCCAAGATTGGGCTGACCTCCTACCTACAGCCAAGTTTTCCCACAACTCTGCAGTTCACTCCGCCACCAAGGAAACACCATTCTTCCTGATGATGGGATATCATCCGAGGTCTTATCCAGATATAGGCAAAACCTTCCTCCCCGCCTTGGAGATGCGCCTGTCCTTGATCTCCAAGGGACGAGATGAAGCCCTTACAGCCCATCAGAAGGCTGTGCAGTATATGAAAGATCGGATCACATCCAAGTTCCGCCCCTGGAAAGTCAGAGATAAGGTGTGGTTAGAGGCCACTAATCTCCACTTTGACTACCCCTCCAGGAAACTCACACCCAAAAGAGAGGGACCATTCGAAATCACCCAAGTCCTCTCCCCGGTAGCATACTGACTCAAGCTACCTCCAACGTGGAAAATTCATGATGTGTTCCACGCATCACTACTCTCGCCTTACCGTACCACTATTGAATTCGGAGAAAACTTCCACCGCCCCCCACCTGACCTCCTTAATAACGAAGAAGAATACGAGGTCGAGGCTGTATTGGCCCATAAGGGAAAAGGATCACAAAGGCGATACTTGATCAAATGGCTAGGTTACCCGACATCAGAGAACACATGGGAACCCAAAAGCAACCTTGATCAAGCACAGGAGTTGTTGGCAGACTACAAAAAGGCTCGCATGGATACTGATTGATCCATGGCTGAGCAAAAGTTGGTTGCCATCCTCATTTTTCTTTATATACTCGCTGTCCTTGTTTCCATCCTCCCAGCCGCCATTGTCTTCACTCAAACCGTCTCACACCTACTCGCCGCCCAACATAGCTAGATCCCCATGTCTCATTCAGAATTTGCTGCCGCTGCTAATACTCATTGTGTCTTTGCTAAGTTTCTCCCTGATTTTCAATGACGCTTACTCTATTCTGCTCTTCTGTCTTGCCCTCCTATTCTTCATATTATAGGATGTTGCCCTGTCTCCAGGTCCACTGTTGGACTGGAACCACTCATTGCCCTTGCCACCTCCTTGAACACGACCACTCACTACCTCGAACAGTTCCCCAACCATCACACTATTTCCGCCCCCCACCTTGACGGAGCTCGCACTGGGATGCATCAGATACGTTCCCACCTCCTTGACACCCTCCTTGCTGTCGGTTTTGATGATGCCATCGTATCCCTCGAGCCAGAGGATATTTGGCCAGTCTTCCAACCCATCTATAACATGTTAACTGACGAGGAGCTCAACGAGTACGAAGAACGAGACCTTATTCTTCAGACTCCACCCCAAGAACGTCCCACTCCCCCATCCGCGCCTGCCACCCCCGCTCCAATTAGAGCACCCGTCCCACGTCCCACTACTATATCCCCCGCCAGTCAAAGGATCTCTGTCCCAGATAGAGTCTTGCCGTCTCCACCCCACCCTGAGATCTCTCCAGAGAATCTGGCAGTCACCTGTTGCTTTCAATGCAAAAACCTCGAACATTTTCGCAAGCACTGCCCCCAATACCGCTGCCCCAAGTGCAAGTCCCGGGCGCCAGGGCATAATAGTGCTCAGTGTCTCTCTGTACAATGCAATACATGCCACCATTGGGATCATGCAGCCTCTCTCTGCCCCACCACCAGATGCGTTACTTGTGGGACAATGGGACACGACTCAGGTGTATGTGACGCCGTCCTTGAATCTGATTACACTGACTACGAGGTCAATGAGGGGGATCCCGAGGGACCTGACAGAGATTAGAGGGTCATGGTCGAGTTTTGAAGCAGGGCTTCAAGTGTACAAAGGGGGTAATGTTACAGTTTTGTTTCTTCATGGTCACCTCCTACTTATTTTCTTTCTTTGCCTTTGGGAGGGACCAATTACATGGGAAGTATATGTTCCATACCTCGTCATCCTGTATTCGGATGACATCCGCCTAATCCTGTTACTATAGTTTCAGACTTCTCCCCCATCTATCTTTGATGGCCTTTGTACAGCTTGTTTCATCCTCATCTTTGATTGATCGTTTCACCTTCATCTTTTGATGTGTTACCTTCACCACCATCTTTGGCTGTGAGGCATAGCCGCTTGTAGGTAGACACTATTTAAACCTCTATGTAAAGTAGCGGCACCTCAGCCAATTCTTAACATCCTTGTGGTTAACTATTGCTAAGCTCCTTCGCTCGCTTCTTCAGAAGAGAGAGCCCTCCATCGTCGCCTACCCTTCTCTCAGGAAGTACCACGCATCCCTGCACGCCTCATCAAGAGGAGAGTTGCCAAGTACTTCATCTAAGTACTTTCTTTGACCTAGTGAAGGTCCATCCTCCAGTCGATAGCTAACCCCGAGTGGGTCGCCCTGCTAGTCGAGCGCTGCGTTACAAGACAACACAGATAGTTAGCAAACTCAAAGAGTCGCCCTGCTAACACAGGCACTTCTATATCTAGTTAGGGACGTTGCGCCTCTTTGTGAGTGCCTCCCCTCTCTAGATCGGCCAATAGCCCAGAGATAGAAGTCAGTTGCTGGTAATAGGGAACCACGATTGTTACAGGATATCCTGTTGCTGCTTGGGCATGGTTACCATGTTCTTGGAAGGGGGATCTCCTTGTTTCATTTGTGCTTCACATGTAGTGGTCCTTGCACGCTTCTGCTGGGTAGTAGATGGTGCACCCATGACAGGCTTGCTCTGGGCAGCTACTTGAATGTCCACAGGTGGCATGCTAGTACCATGTGTAGAGTGCATGTGGTGACTTTCTTGAATATTGCATGCCTCAGAGGTACCATTGCTAATTCATCTGCAGCAAGCTGTAGCACCCAAAACTTTCTCGCACTTTGCTTTGAGTGTGTGGCAGGATGAGCAGGTGGTGGCTCTTGTCCTAGAGCCTGAATAAAAGCACATGAGAAGGTACTAATCATGAGCTGCAAAGCTTACTACGTGTTTGAGTAACTTGCTGAGTGAGATGCAGCCCGCTTGCATTTTCGAGGGGACATGAAGTTGAACTGGTGAGGTGTTCAGGCTCAAGGGTGCAAGAAAGTTGGGTGTGCTAAATTTATGGATGTGCTGGCGATGCCTCGTGTCAGATGTCATCAATACAAAATCAACTAGTCAGTACTTACCTCAAATAGCACATGACTTCTAGTTTCTTTCGCATAGTAGACAAGTCCATTGGCTCTTTGATGTCATGTTTCTGTTTACTAGTTGTGAGGTCCTAAATAATGGCTATGTGGTGTTGTGATCTTGCAACAAGCCAAGTCAAATGTGGTGATAAATCAACGGCCCAAGTGCAATCCCAACAACTTGCTTGTTGGTATGTACCAGCCATTGACAAAAGGTGGCATTGCTGGCATTGCAGTGCCATTGTTGGATTGCTAGGGATTAGCATAGGTATACCCCCAGGTAATCAGTGATTAGACCCGTACCTGTGCCCATGACAGATACAGGTATGCTTGCAGATCAAGAAATGGATACCTACAGATATCCATCTGGTGGATGAGGGCATGTGAATAAGTAGTTGTGCTCAAATTGACATGGTGGGTGTAAATGGCACAGGTATACCTGCAGGCCAAGGGTGGGATGGGTTAGCTGAAGGGGAATGTGGCAGCACATCATCATCACCATCACTCGTGCCATCATCGTCATGAGCTCTATGCTCATGACGGCACTGGCATGTGCATTAGTATACAGGAATGGAGACATTGCCATCATGGCACTATTGTTGTCATTGTGCTGTGGCTTTGGCCAAGTGGGTGATGTTGTTGTCATCAGCCATTGATGGGACAGTGGGGGGGTAGCCTAATCGCTGCTGCTGCATCGTTGTCATTGACAACATGGTGGTAATGGCAGCATGGTCGCTACCACTGCCATTGTGCTGTTGTCACAATGACGTGGTGGTGGGATCAACTAGGAGGGATCATCGTCCTCAACAATGTGGTGGTGGTAGTAGCAGGGTGGTTGCTGCTGCTGCCATTGCATTGTCATCGCAACAAGATGGTGGGGTCAGCCAGGACATGTCACTGTCCTCAATAACATGGTGGTGGTGGTGGCGTGGTTGCTGCCGCTATTGTTCTGTTGTCGTTGCAATAATGTGGTGGTGGTAGTGGCAGGGCAGTTGCCACTGCTGCCATTGTGTCGTCGTTGCGATGACAAGATAGTGGAATTGGCCAGAATACGTCACTGTCCTCGATAATATGGTGGTGGTGGTGTGGTCACTGCTGCTGCTGCCACATTGTCATTGCAATGATGCGACAGTGGGGTTGACCGGGAGGCATTGTCATCCTCGATGATGCCATGGTGGTGGCAGTGGCATGATCGCCATTACTGCTCCTACCACACCATTGTCATCGACAGCACAGTGGTAAGATCAGCATGGATGCGTTGTCGATGATGCAGTTGTAGTTGTGGGAATGGTTGTGGTGTGGCATCGACTATGAGGGTGTAGTTGCTGTTGTTGTCATTGCACCATGGATTGGCCATGTGCATGACATCGTTGTCATTACTGTCATTGTTGTAATGCAGCTGGCACCAGATGACTTGACTTGTCACAGGTCACAAGTGTGACCTGCACTCATGTACCCACGCCACGGGTATTGTTACATTCATTTCCCTCATACGCAGGCTCCTACTTATCCTTGTCGCCATACCATTTCGCTATCCACACCCTCATGCACGATACTTAAAGTTCCTCGTTTCCTTCAAGTCACCGGAGGCATTGACCCTCCATTTACTACAATAGCGTTCCCATTATCACACTTCACTTTTGGACTACATCTCCTAAGTCTGCTCTCTCATGCAGACTCGTGATCCACTTACCATATCTGTTGTTTCCCACCACTCTCCAGATTCCCATGTCTACCCTTAGTTGGTCCGTGCTCGCTCTCTCTTAGTATATAAGTAGTAGACTAGCTATCCCTGTACCCTAAGCTAGTGCTACACAATCCACGCGTTCCTAGAACTACCTTGTCTAACTAGGCCTCGCCAAAGGCCTTCGTCCCAGTTGTCTCCATGTCATCGTGAGATGTTGCGCCTCTTCGTGAGTGCCTCCTCACGAAGCATAGGACACGTCAGCAGTTCAATGGAACGTGCTACGTAACAAAAGCACTAGCTTTCCCTTCCACCCCTCCTATTATCAGAGAAGGGTGAACCCCCTTGATTCACCACGTTGAACAGAAGGATTGCCGGATCGTCAAATCCAAACCAACCCCCAGAGACATCGCGTCATCGTAACATGCTATTAGAACAAGCTATCCGCAGATCTATTGCCAGAGGAGAGCCCTCTGAACCAGAACCAATCGAAGTTGAAGAACCTGAGCCAATCGTTGGACCAGGAAGCCCTGCTGACCCGTGGGCTGCCACCTCCCCAATACCAACTCTCTGTCCAGAACGAAATACATCCACCGCCCTCCCAATAACTAGCTACCAGTCATCATTCACACCCCAACCCACTCAACAGACTTCCCCACTCCCTCCTCGACAACCACCCTCTCCTGATTCATCTGATAACGAGGAAGACGACGAAATGACTTCCAAACCCGTTGAACTCAAAATCGGCACCCCCACTGATTATGATGGAGAACCAACTACTGCCAAGTCGTGGATGCTTGCTGTAGAAACATATCTTCTGGTTAATGAAGAAATCTACACCACCAACACGAGAAAGATTGCCTTTGCCCTCTCTTACATGAAAAAGGATTCTGCACTCGGATGGGCCACCGTCTGCCGACAAGAAGCAATGGCAAAGACTCCCCCATCTTTTGGAACCTTCCTTGATTTTAGAAAAGCCTTCGCCACTGCTTTCGAGTTGACAGATACGGTAGCAAACGCCACCAAGAAATTGGTCGCCCTCCAACAAGAATCCATTGATAACCTTCACACTTACGTTTCTCAGTTTCGACTCTTTGCCGCTACATCTGGGATAATGGCAGATGATGCCCTCATCGCTATATTCAAGAAAGGACTTCATAACTACCATCGGAACCGCATGGCCGGATTGGAAACTATCCCTAAAAAGATTAGCGACTGGTACTCTAAGGTGGAAGTCTTCGAAGCAAATAGAGCCCGCTTCTCCCAAAGAAACAAACCTAATGGAAAAAAGACTTTCCAACAGTCCTTCATTCCCCATACTACCCCTACTCGAGACCCAAACACCATGGATATCGATACTCTTAATCTTTCTCCAGTCAAGCGGAAAAGATGCCTTGACAACAAGTTATGCTTTATCTGTAAACAACTGGGATGTTCCACCAAGAATCACCCAAACTATACTCCCCCGCCACCACAACCATCTAGAAACCCCGCTCGACTCCGCACCACCACCACTACCCCATCAACTGAACTAACCCAATATGTCAACACTCTCGTAACCAGAGGAAGGACATTGGAGGAAGTGTTGAAAGAGCTAAAAGAAACCTTTGACGCACCAAAGGAATCCATCACCTCCATCGAAGAAATAGTGGAAGACGATCAAAAGGATTTTTAGCAAGGAGAGATGAGTTGACGCTCCCTCTCCAAAAACCTCCTGTAGTAATCACCTCTGAATCAAATAAATCAATTCGCATACAAATCAGACTGTTTGCTAAAGGAAAAAACGTCGACACAACTGCTCTTATCGACAGTGGAGCAACCGGAATGTTTATTGATCCCTCCCTCGTCAAAAGACTACATCTCTCCCCGATTCCCCTAGAAACACCAGTACAAGCTCTTAACATTGATGGAACTCAGAATCAGAAGGGAACTATCTGATCCTCGGTAACCATCGAAACCACCATGACAAATATCTCTGAAACCCTGCGCCTAATGGTGATAGGACTTGGACGTCCCCAGATCATTCTTGGGATGACATGGCTCCGATCTCATAATCCACACATTGACTGGATAAAGAGGACCATCATTCTACCGAATCCACCCCTTGATGCCTACGATCCGATACCTGATCGATACCTCTTACGATGGCTGGGATACGACTCCAACGATTATATTAATAAAGGACTGACAATCCGCCAAGAATGGTTGAACGCAGAATCCATCTGCAAAACCACGTTAGCCACTGAATTAGCCCAGAATACTCCAAAAAAAGAGGTTACCCTTCCCACAGCCTGTTACGAATTCTCCGCTTATCTTATCTTATCAAATCACATGACCACTATCACGTGACCATGGGACATGTCACCTGACCAAGGCTAGGTCAAATACTTTCACTTCATTCACATTCGTTCCAGACCCTTTATCTACATGCTTCCTTAATTACCGATAGTCCAGACCCTTATCTCTTTTCCCACTCCACAATGACGTAGTCACTTAGTAAGTATTCTCACACTTGCCCTAAAGTACCTTGTAGTATATAAACCGAATATCATCAACGACTGGACTTCAGTCAAGTCCTGGTTGATTCCCCTGAACT
>JBBPKI010001215.1:0-13956 GCA_038089155.1 Nevesoporus exiguus
TATGGAAGAATTTTTATGGACTGCTTGCGGGTGCATGACAATTGATAGGGGTCGGCATGGGTATACTCCCGGTATCAGCGACAGGTAGGGGTACGATGGCGGGTCAAGAAATGAATACCTGCGGGCATCCATTTGATAGACAATGGAATGGGAGATGAGTGGTGGCGCTCGAATGGACAGGGTGGGAGGGTGATGCGAGCGCTTGCACTCAAACAGACACAATGAATGGGCAACACAAGCGATTGCGCTCAGCTAGACCAAGCGAGAGGACGACGCGAGCGATTGTGCTCAACTGGATGTAGTAAGGACGATGCAAGCGGTGACGCTTGAATGCACACAGTGGGTGAGCGACATGAGCGATTGCACTCGATTAGACATGGTGGGTGAGCAAGATGAGCGGGAACGCTCGGAGGGACACGGGCATGCGACACGAGTGTTTGCACTCGAACGGATGTGGGAGGTGAGCAAAACGAGTGGTTGTGCTCGATTAGACAGTGGGCGAGCAGGACAGGCGATGCACTTAGACATGGTGAGTGAGCGAGGTGTGCGAGTGCGCTCGAACGAACGTGGTCGTGGGGGCAAGACCATAAGCCCAATCGCTCATCTCTCATCCTGTACCATGGCATGGATGGGATGAGAGATGAGAGATCATGCTCGAGATGGTATTCAAGACGACATGGGTGGGATGAGAGGCGAATACTTGACTCACTGAGGTCCTGTTCACTTTGCCACACCTCGCATTGGCTTCGGTTAAGCTCGGGCGAGTTCTGTCACGTGTCACATCACTGATGGGATCTGCCAGGGAAGTAATGCTGAGAGGTATGCTACAGTATGTGGCACATCCCTTTACTTCTGGGGGATCAGAAATGTTAGGCTTATAGGCAGACTCTCAAACATATCAAGTCCAGATGCTTGAAACACCTGTCAAGTACAAAGGTCCTGTAGAATCAGAATCTCCTGCAGAAGCAGAATTTTCTGTTGAATCTGAGACTCCCACTGAGTGAAATCTGCTTATTATGGCAGAGGGATTATGAGTAGAGCACATGCAGGGCAGCAGACTACTACTGATAAGAAAGCTGCCAACAAGAGAAAGCAGCACACCACTAGACATGTGGATGGCAGCAGTCTTGACTACTTTGACTTGCTCTTGATGATGCCATAAATTACAGTACTACCAGGTGAGCAAGAGGCTGCTTGGGGAGAAGCTGATGAGAATAGGGCAGAGCAGGAAGATTACAAAGTGAGCCAAGGGGTTAGCAGAGGCAGACCAGTGACATTGCTGGCTTGGAGGAACCACAAGTGCTAGAATTTTCTTTGACTTTGGAACATGCACCCCCAGGTTGGTGCCTTTTACTCGTCGCATGACTTCTCCAAGCACGCAAATCCTGTATCAAGGGCGGTAATATAGTATTTCAATAAGTACATGCAATACAATATAAGCAATGCGGCACACAAGCAGAAAATCATAAGACATCCGTGTCACTTGTTGGACATCTTTCTCGTGGTCGACATAGTAAGTCAGTTGTTAGGTCTTCGAAATTATTGTCGTCCATCGCAAGGTCTAGATCTGCAAAGTCCGCAAGTGCAGCACACCTCTCAGCATATTCAAGGAACTCTTCCTCGTAGTCGTCAGGAGTAAGCTCCGTACTGCTCGACCCATCTAGAAGGGTGCGTGAGTGAATGAGACCATAGCTCTAAGCATGAACTCGCCATGCAGCTCGCTTTCCCACGCGGTTGGATCCTCCATGTTCGGATCAAACGAAGAGCCAACTTCGAGTGCGTAAGAAACGCGATACGAGTGAGTTTTCTTATGGTTTGCATTTTGCATGATTCTTCGGAAGAGCTGTGTTCCGTTCCGTCCTCATCAGCGGAACCCGCGGGGACTCCAAGCCTAACAACCTACCTCGTCCTGCATGATGACATCGTCCGACTCTTCATCGCTATCGCCGTCCATGAATACATCAGAATGAGAGTCGCTGCTTCTGCGCAAGTTGATGGTGCGCTCGCGCAGCTTCCGTGCGTGTTCTCTACACCGGGCTTGGAAGCGTTCCCTGAGGAACACTTTTTGCGGGTCTTCTGACGTTTGGGTGCCATTGCGAAAGAGAAGTTTCGCAGAGGATGAGGTAGGAATGGGACGGTGTGATGACGGTGTCGTCGATTTGTAGTGTACGCGCCGCCGTTGCTGAGCTTCGTGCGTTGGCGACGAGTAGGTGGGAGACGCGAGTGGTGATGAGCTGAGGGGTTGATTACTTCGAGCCGAATAGTACGACGAGCGAGTCGGAGTGGAACATGCGAGAGAGCGCGGACTGGACGAGTGGAGCAGCATTGTCGTCCTCCACCACGAAGGCGATCACGACCGTTGAATGAGTGTGGCGCGCGCTTGTTGATGCTTGTTGACGTGTCACGCTTCCCTCATGTGACTTTTGTCCCACGAGTGCTGACTAAGCCCGCCGACGAAGCTGTGGACCGCTGATCATCAGATTCTGATGAACGTCAAGTGCTCTGTGATCGCGTGCTTGCCAATGATTTCTTGTTTTCCACACAAACAGTATGTTATCACTCCCACATTGGACCCATCAAAGAATGGTTGAGTAACTGGTCTTCTTTTTGGCTCCCAGACTTGTCTTTGCACCAACTCTGCAGAGTCTTCTATTCGCGATGACCCGGCCGAGGAAGGCTTCTGTTGCGGCGTATTCTCGACGCGTTATGTTTGTGCTCCGACGTCATATTGTTATGACAGGCAACTTCGCGCAGTGTCATGTGTCCTCCTAACCAATCAAACACCACGGGTTGAACTATTCATCCTGTTCTCCCCTCGCGTTTATTTCGGTTCCATCCGGGGTGGCTAACTCCCGTATTGGCAAATAAATCCATATCTGCGGGAGCATCTGAAACTCGAGCTTATCAAAATCATCAAGCGGAAATAACTTGGGCGACGGGAGAACAGCGTCATATCTCGGGGTTTCTGGTTAGCAGAGTATATCGCTAAAAGTCAAGATCTTTAATCGCTATCCGAATCAGATTGGGAAACGCTGTGAGGCAAACACATACGTGTCGAGTGTGGCGCACCGCTGGAGCCGAGATGCGTAAGTAGTGTGCATGAGAACCGGCCGAATGCGTCATTCTTCCCGCTCTTCCCACTTGAGTTTGCGCAGTTGATTTCGTTTCCAGGTTAGTCCATTGGGGCCCAAAGCAATCACTTTCAGGCCGGTCACTGATGGCTCATCAAAGTTGGTACTGACTCATCAACAACTTGTCCTCGACCACGACCCGAGTTCTCGGAACGTTGCGACTCGTGAGTCTTGTCTCGAAATCTTAGTAAATGGTTACAGCTCGCTAGTTGCCACATAGCTTTGTGCAAATTTTGCGCTACCCTTGGTCTCCCTGGTCCCGCCATCCCCATCAGGCCCGCAAAGTTTTGTGGCGATCAGATCGGCTTTCCGACTTCATAAGAGTGATTCGAAACATTAGGTACCTTGGTCTTCGGGTTCGGCGTGAGGCCGTCACTGTTTCGTCAGGTTTCTCTCACGACCCTCGGCGCTGTGATTTGACAGATCTAAAAAAATCCTTCGTGTCCACTAAAGCGGCGTTGACGCATTGACAGCAGCTACTTTAACCTAAGAGGTCACCAGTCACCAGTAGACATTTGCCACATATAAGGTGTCACTACGCCACCTCTGTCTTCCAGGTCACCCGCCATGTTCTCTCTATCTCCTCATCGCCGGGACTGGTGAGACTATCCGGGATTTGCTGAGCGACTGTTCACTCATACCGCTCAGTGCTACAAAACAACAGGAACGTCAGCGGCAGCTTGACGCCCTCCCGCCTTCCTTCTTGGAGAGTTGTACCGAGGAGGACAACAAAATTCTTGATCTGTCTCTACGTGAACTCGTTCATAGTCATGAAGCCGGTAACCTGTCTACTTCCGCGATACTGCAAGCCTACGGCAAGAAGGTTGTGTCAGCCCAGAAAGCGACCAATTGTTTAGCTGCCCTCTTGTTACAAGAGCCCATAAGCTCGAAGCTGCCCGGGTCCCCAACGCGGAGCGATCAGAAATCCAGCAACCACGAACCTGCCCGTCTCTTGTCTGGTGTCGTTATCAGCATCAAGGACTGCATCGACATCGAGGGTGTCGATACAACGATAGGCTATTCATCAAGAGTAAACAAACCTGCGTCGTCTTCCGCTGCCATCGTCCGACTTTTGCAAGATGCTGGTGCAATCATGCACGCGAAAACAACGATACCGCCTGGGCTTTTCGGTCTCGAGACCTCCTCGGACCTCTTTGGTCGCACAAGCAACCCATATAATGCCAGCTTCGTGAGTGGCGCTTCGACTGGTGGCGGTGCCGCTCTTTTGGCGGGTCGAGGTAGCCTCATCGAGATAGGAACTGATATTGGAGGAAGTACTCGGTGGCCTGCACATTGCTGTGGTATATATGGCATGCGATCGTCCATTGGCAGGTTTCCGAGTCTGGGTGCGCTGCCACCACTACCTGGTCAGGTGTTTGTTGGTACTTCGTGTTCGCCAATGGCACGACGCTTGGATGACTTGGAGGAGTTTTGGAAGCGAGTCGTGGACATGGGTCCATGGGACTATGATCACACGGTGAGGATCATGGTGCCTGCCAAGCGCCCGCTCTAATACCTGACCCTTTCATATACGGCAGTGCGTGCCATTGCCTTGGAGGCACGTGGACCTTCGAGACAGAAAATTACGATGGGGGGTGGTATGGGAAGATGGTGAGTGTTTGTTCATGACTAAAGTTGAGGTTACGGACTTTTATGGTAGGTATTATTCCACCGAGTCCCGCCTGCCGTCGAGCTTTGGAATGGGTTACGGATGCGCTGAAGAAACAAGGGCACGAGGTCGTAGATTTGTGGGTGTTTCTACTTCACACCATGCGTATTTTTCGCTTAAGAATACATTTAGCACCCCTCCATCCATTGTAGAGGGATTCGGCATCGGCTTACAATTGTGCTTCTCCGATGCGGGTGAGTTTCACCTTCACACCCTTTACATGATTCTGAGCGCACAACAGGAGCTGGGTATTTCAAACCCTTCCGTAGAGATGAAAAGTTGGACCCAGTCATGAGCAGCTCCAAGTCCCTCTTGGAGATGCCGTTGTTCGTCAAAAAGTTCCTCGCAATGCTTACTCGCAACCTCACGGGAGATGTGGTCTATGCATCTCTGATGGAGTCGTTGCACACCAAGACAGCTGCACAAGAACGTGCACTCGTCGTCGCCCGGGATGAATACCGAGCGCGATGGTACGACGCCTGGGAAGCAGAAGGCTTGGACTTTGTCCTAACCGTACCTCATGCCATGCCGGCTATACCCGCAGGAACGGCGGAGAAGGTCACGCTGATCTCCGCCGCGTCGTGTATGATATATAACATTGTGCGCATCAACACCCCAATTCCGCAGCCAGGCATGACTAATCAACTAACCACGCATGACAGATTGACTACGTTGCCGGGGTTCTTCCAGTGACTTTTGTGAACAGAGACACGGATGCATTACCCAAGGATTTCCAGAAGAGTCAGGAGTACAAACGGATGGGCGCCATCGGCAAGGGCGCATACTCCGTGTATGATGCCCAAGCAATGCATGGGCTACCGGTTGGCGTGCAAGTGGTCGGGCGCCGCTTCGAGGAGGAACGGGTTCTACAAGCCATGAAAGTCGTCGAACGCGCGCTCGAGGAGAGCGGGAGGAAGTTTACGCCCAAACTGTTCTGACCTCGCTATTTCACTTCTATTTACCCGTACCGAACAGAAAATATACCCGGGCCGTTCCTTCCGAGACGTTGAGTTATTGCTCTTCTTGGTTACTTTGTCAAGATATGTATATCACGCATTATGATATTTACTGTACTATTTTCAGGGTCGAATCGGACAAAGTTTCCTTCCGCCAGAGTTTGGGTGGACATTTTCATTGTCATCGTGGTGGTGGTAATTTAGGGTGCCCCGGGCCGGGGAGCCACCGGCCCCACTATCATTATACTTTCCACATATACAAGCTAGCCTCCGGTGCTGTACAAATGTGTCATCACGCTGTATTCCCAAGATCCTGTGAGCCTGAGGGGTGGGCATTACATAGTAGTGTAATTGCTGAATGACAGACGAGAAGCGTACGTGAAGGGATACAGTGTACAATGATGTGTTACACTTGGGTTTTCCCAAGCTATCTTTGCATATGGGCGCTAATCAACGGATATTTCACAATTTGGAAGGTAAGAACCAGCACCCGCTAAGCCCGGTCCGATGGTCCACACTGAATGTTTCCAAGTTTTGGCAGACTGACATAAACCGCGACCTTCAGGACTCTTCACGCATCGACCCCGCCAGCCGTTCCGTCTTCAGTGAGGTCCATGGCGGCCAGTATTTCGCCTCTTCAGTGTACAGCACAATCGGATGGTGAACACGATCGTTCATGGAAATCCTGAGGTATCACAAACCGGTTGGCTGTTACTAGGTCAGCGTAACTCAGCCCCGTTTTCCCAATCTTCCCGTTGACTCCGGGCTGTCAAGTTTAGCCAAGGTTGGAAGCGTTGCACAAGGCTAGTACTCCGAGCGCTGCGTTCGATTCAGCCGAACGCCAGCTTGCGCCGAGATGTCTGGAACACACTCGTGTCTAACTTCTTGACCGCCTGACGTGGTGGATCAATTGCGAAACAGCTCGAGAATGATCACGATAAGTTCATCTGCTAGGTCAACGGCCGGGCTTGTACCCGGAAATCAGGGGTGTCTCAAACGATCGCAGGGGCGTTTACCTCTAAAGATTTGACGGTTAGTTTCTTTTTTTCGCGACGCGATATCGTACGGTGTACTACTTCCTTCCAATGGTCGCGACCCAGCTTCTATTAACCATTCCTGCCATCAGCCCCCCTTGCTGGAGCAGGACTACTTGATTTCTTCCAAGGTACTCCATAAACAGATGCAAATGCCGCTATTGGAGCCTCTATCCCACTGTCTCGAACATCCTGGGCTGTCGTTTCTAATCTTAGTCGAACGCCCTCGATGAGTGCGATGTTCCTGGGGTTGTTACTATGGAACTAGTATCCATTTTGACCCAACTGATCCGCACTTCACCCTTTGCCCCTGCGTTTTCTAACGTTCAGTCGTCCTGAACCTTGGCTGCAAGCTAACCTTCTCCTCTACGATGTTGCATCAATCACGCTTACTCTCGAGACCGAGTCATTCAACGCGGAGGACGATAGCCGCAGCCTTTCGCTACACACGCTGAACCAAGATCATCGCGAGCGCTTGCGAGTCATGCCAAGTGGACTATGCTCATCTACGGAGGGTCATCAAGAAGACCTCCGGCATATTTATATTTGCATCGACAGTCGTCAAGTTTGTCGGAAACAGGTTGCACAATCCAGCTCATCGTCTCAAAGCAATCTCGTATGGCAAGCGATCCGGCAAGACTGCCTACAGCGATTTAGACGCTCTCTATTTGGAATCTTTTGTCTTGCTTCCTAGATGCCACGTCGACATTTTCTATATCACATGTCGATCCCTGCGACTGCCCCGGAGATGCAGCAACTGCTCCGAGAATTGACCGGATGTAGATACGATGGTCGTTAATTCTGCCTTGAGCTCAGTGTTATTACCATCAGAGCAAGCTATCAAATTCTGTCGTGCATGTTGATACTGGTCGCACAACCTTCCCGCCTCAGTGGACTTGAGCCAATGGAATGGCTTGCGTATACTTCATTCTCCAAAGACGCCTTTGTCGTGCCGTCATATGTGTTCGCTTGGACAAGGCGTGTCCCCGAGTGGTGAAATGCACCTCAAGCAGGCTCGAAAATTCGTATTATACTCGTACTACTTTCGACATGTCGATTAATACAGTCAGCCGATCGTCATCGTCGCATCTACTAGCCTTGCTACACGTGACACGTCGGGTTCTTGACTCGGTCTCGACGAAAAGATGACATCCTTGATAATCTGAGAGATCAGACCATGCTGCGCTTCAGCAGCAATCTTCTGGCTATAAACCAGATCGTGATGAGGGTTAGCCCTCCAAATGGGTGGACGGGTGCGATGGGACACAGACCTGTCTTTGACGACCTTGGTAAGTTGGTTGTCCTCCTTTTTCTTCTCTTCTTGCTGTAAAATGTCGCGTGAGAGGAACTTTTGGTTGTGTTGTGAGGAGTAGGATACCTTGCTGGAACCCTTCTCGTCCTGACCCTTTGGCGCCGGGACAGGCGCACGCGTGTTACCAACCGCTGTCTGTGCCCTCGCAAGTTTCTCGTGTAAATCTGCAATCTGCGATACCGCATATGCACGATTCTGCGAGTTCGAAACAAATAGTCTCCAGTCCAGGTTGACAAGTGAAACCCTCGCACCGAGATTAAATTACTACCGCTCAATGTGTTGACCCAGTATTTGTTCCACAATAATCCAAGTAATTCCTCATCTAAACTGGATTTGAAAATCTCCACTTCCAGTTGATAGTATTGGTTGGCGTGTGCACCGAAATCTTCTATCTTAGCGAGGGGGATGGATTGGTATTCAGACGCCGAAGCTGCCGGGGGTGTGTAATCTTTTGGATAAGTGCGGAAAGCGCCAATATCTACTTTTCCCGCTGAAATCGTGCGGTTGGGGTCAATCTAGGTGAACGCGACGAGGGGGGAATACAAGTGTAAGATTAAGAGTGGAAGATAGATCGATACCAAACGTACCACAACAGCTACGAAAGGGTCTTGGAACTGCTGATTGTTCATCTGTGTGTCAACGTCTATACCAGATAACCAACACCCGTAGCCTGGATGAGAATGATACCACCCGATCGCATTCTCTAGTCGTTTGACCTACCAAGGGAGGAGGGCATGGTTGGCGATAATGAGTCCTTAATGACTTCTGAAAGTGTGTCATTATATTACCTTCTCGCATTCTTGTATGTATGTGACCATGTACTCGTTCGCTTCGTTTGCGGCGTTGACACGGGTTTCGGTGCCTTGGACAGGTAGCGCAAAGGAATCCATGATCACGATGGAGTTTCCGATGACTTTTCCTTGCATGAGACCCATGATTTCGTGTGGAACGCCGGATCTCGCGTGTATGACCTGTCGACAATGGTAGAATGCAGAGTGGTAGGGGCACGAAGGATTGGCTAACCATTTTGATCAGCGCGACGGCGGATATTTTGCACAATTTAAAGTAATGTGGACTGACGAACCATGATAAGTACAGAGTGGCATGAAATTATGACGTGCAAAGAGACACTGCTACTTCAACAGGAGGCCGCAATCATGACTCCACTTACTCTTGGTCCCATGGCGCCTGTTGGAGAATGCGCTTATTTGCATCGACATCAAAGGCGTATATTTCGTCCTTTTGTGAGATTTGTTGAACCTGATTTACCAAGGAAAATGTCTGATATGCTGCCGAGGAAGACATGGTCGTCGAGATTAATGGCACAAGTGTCAGTGGCGAGCGTTTGATTATGTAAGTGACCGCCAGGCTCTAGTGATCCGCTACTAAAGTACTGACATCTTTGGGTAAACATTACATATACATATACAGATCCCAGGTGGCGTCTCGTATGCTTTGATTTCAACGATATACAATTTTTTCTAGGTTCTCTACGCGTGTCATGGTGTATCCTTTACGGTGATCTCTCGGCCGTCCTCTCGTACTCCATGTCCGACTAATACCTAGCATCCTCACCTCTCCAGAGCTCTGTGAGCCGCAGACCGACCGGCAACTAGTGATAATCTATCACTATCATTGCTTGCTTCGATGACCGGCATATCTGACCCGACCACTGGGCGAGTATCTTGCGTCTGCAGTATTACAAGACCTGGAGCCCGTGCGACAATACTACCAGTGACACAGATTCACATATAATTATTACAGATTTTCCAGATGCAAAATAGTTCTTACCGCCAGCGGCGAGTCTATTAATATCATTTCCCTAGAGTCCCCACCCGTTCCGCGTCTTGCAGCATTTTGAGGATACTAAACAGGACATGGATCCCTTCCCGGACGAGCTCCAGGTCGTCGGGTACCACGCGGCTGAGTACGAGGGACATCTTATCTGGGTGCCACCGAAGCAACGAACCCCGTATTCTCTCCCTTTTCGTGGTGGTGTTTGTTCTAGTCGCCAAGCTCTCGAACAGGAACTCGGACACGGCGCGACGCGTGAGCGTACTGAGATCGCGCTCTGACATGCGCTCCCTGAGTGGCCACGGAAAGTCGACGAACGTGATTGACGCAGCGGACGACTGCATCGCGCGCCAACGCGCCTCGTAGGCCTCCCCCCTGGCCACCCTCTCCTTTTCTTCGTCCTGGATCCGCAGTTCCTGGCGTATCTGTTCCGTGCGCACCTTGTCCCGCCTGCCAAACGCGTCTCGGAGAACGCCGCCCGCCCGCACCCACTCGATCTCGCTGCGCTCACCAAGCATACGCTCGAGGTCACGTCTTTTTTGCCTTTCCTCATCTTGCCCCACATCCCCACTATCTTTGCATCGTCCAGCATCGAGGCAACCATGGCAACTATTCCGTGTGGTAGTGGCACACGCGCTGGGGGACTCTGCAACTTTCGAGAGCTGTGGTAGGAGGCTCGTGCAGGAAGTGAGAGGTGGGAAAGCGAGGTAGCCTTTCATCGAGAGGCTCATTAATAAGTGGTGCTGGGCAGAGAGGTGAACAACCAATTGCGCTGTTGTGTGGCCTCAGCCATCAACAGAGCTTAGTCAGCGGGGGTCTGGCATCTTAAGAGCCAGTCTGACAACCACAGAAGACTACTACATTGTGTTGGCTACAAGCTCACTTAGTAGGGTGGATAGAGAATATATAGTGGTTCTTATTACAGCTGTTTTCAAAAGTCTGCGGAAAAGTGAAACCAAAAGTCAATCGTCGGGAGATGCCGGGAGGGGACCCCGAAAGCAGCCCTAGTAAATTTGTAGGTAGTAATTACCAATTGACTCCAGTACTTCGGCCTACACTACCATGTCATCTCCACTGCCAGACGGCAATCCTCAACAGCTCAAATACTCAGTTTCACTGACTGTCTATTTGAAAGTCAGGAAGGTATCTAGCAAGGGAAAGGGCTCATTGAAGGAAGAAAAGTTGACAAAGACAAAGGAGGTCCTTTTTGCCCCTAGCCCTACTACCTCTAACTACATCAACTTCTTGCAATGTATGCTGGCCAAGCACAGTGTAGGGAACTATTGTTCCTTGCATGTGTATTCTCACTTTATGGGGCATCTGATGACATTGGGATCAAGCTGGTACTTACACAGTGCTATGCCAGTCATACTGGTACTATACCAGTTGACTGGCCAGTTTCCCAGTACATTTCTGGCTGGTTTTGATCCCCTACACAACTGGTATGTGCTGTGACCAGCTGAATTTGGTTTATACTGGCCGGCATCACTTCCTGGTGCTATTTACCAGTATTCTGATGGCCAGCTATGTGTGTTTATGACTGGTATATGTATTTATGGCTGGTTTGTGTTGTTTTGGGGCTGGTTTATTTGTTTTCATCTATTTGACATTGTTTTATATTAGCTGAGCACTACATAGACATGTCACTAGCTACTTAATACAGTTTTCCCTCCTTCTTTGTGTTTGAACACCTGGGTATAAGCCTGAATGCCCAGTCCTAGTCCTCTTTCACTATCTGCATTGCACATAGAAGTCTGGGAATGCATCTGGAAGTCTGGAACCCAGTTCCTTTTGGAGAAGGCCCCCATAGGAGTTGTCCACACCAGTGGTATGCTCTTTCTCATCCATTTCACTATCTATTTCTGGCCATTTGGCATTGCTTTGAGACTTCCTGGGATGAACATATTGCTCCATTTCTTTCTCTTGCCTCACACTCAGGCATATATTAGTCTTTACAATGATCTTGAGGCCTACATTGTTACTCCCAGAAAACACTTCCCCTTCAAGTATTTTCCACCAAAAGTGAAAGGGTGTGGTGAGTTTTTTTTCCTCCTAATGCTGCTGCTCATGTTCTACTAGGCAACAATGGGCAGCTGATGCAATTGATGTCAACAATATCAATGACTACAAGGAAATGGCAAACAAGATGGCTGAGGGGAATCCAGCACTTATTAGAATACTGATCAACATGTGACAAATTGAGAAGCTACCTTGGACTGTAATCACCAAGGGTTCTGGAAGTGATGATGATGAGTTGGATATGTCTGACTTTAGTGACAAGGTTTTTTTCTTTTTTTCATTGCTATGGTATTGTAGCTGATGTTTGAACTACATAGGGACTTGTATCATCTGCTACTGCCAAGAAGACTGATCTTGAGGAATGGCTTGGTTGATGGCACTTGAAACTTGAAAAGGCACACAAGAATGAGGGTGACAAAGGCTTCATATACATTGGCCCCCTTGGTTCAATCCCTCTCACACCTGTTATGATTTGCAACTGGTATGTGTCCATCAGATAGTAATATCCAATTGTGAGCTAATATATAACTACTAGAAGGATGGTCAATGTCATATCTGTGCCAAACCAGCCATCTCCACCTCCTCTGGCCCCTTCTCTGACCAACTCTGGTCTCCTCCGTCGCCCTCTAGTCCACCTCTGTCTCCACCATGCACAGAGCTCCTTGGAGCTCTGCTCCTCTGATTAGACCTATGGCTGTGCTCACTCAGAACCTCCCAGACATTATCCCTGTTTGTCCTTCTCTTTGTTCTTTCATCCCTTCTCTGTCCCTTAGTATTACCCTTGATATTCTGTGACCCTTAGGTCACTTCTTATCTCCTAGAATATTTTCATGTGTTCTCTATCTTTGTCAGATACTATTTTCATCCTGTTTAGTATCTCCTTCACTTACTCTGCTCCTATATAACTTCTATGTACCTCCTGTACTATTCCTCAGTATGAATATTGACTAAATCACTCTCCTCTTATTTTGTGATCACCCTATCTCCTCCCTGTCGGACTCCTATTCCTCTGAAATATGAGGACATGGACCTGCTTAGAGGCATGACACATAAGTCCTGCGCCAATGTCCTCCTGAGTACCTCTGCTCTGACTCTTCTGCTCAGACCTCCAGTCCATCTCCTATACTAACTCCTCCATCAACCCCTAGAACTCTGCAACTCCGGTCAGACTTGAGTCCAGAGAGACTGGCATTTAACAGTCAAGCAACAATAGCTATTCCACCCAATATTGACTCCTTCAATGCCACCAACCAAGTGCTGCTCCTTCACCCAGCATGCAAAGCTACAGCCTCAGTTCAATTGACTGCCACAGATCTCAGCAGTCTTACATCAGCTATGATATTGGCCATCTTACTCCATACTCTCACTCAATTTGACTCTGGTAGTTTCATGCAATCTTCCATGTCCCCTGCTGTTCCAGACTTGGTTTCTGGTGCTGCTTCCACTACTGTCTTGCAAGCCCCATGAATGCCCACTTGGCAGACACAGGCTGGGGATCCTAACCTGGCATCTCCACCAATTTCTTCATCTATCCAACTTGGATGTTTTCTAGTGTATGCTGAGACAAATCTTGGTGTCTGCAATGCTCTTGACCATAAGTTCAAGATAGAAATCCATGGAATTGATTCTAATATCCTTCCAAATGTTAGTGACAAGTTGCTTACCAAAATCAGTATTTCTGCTGGCAATATCTTTTGCCTCAAGAGGGGCAGCAGAGCCTGGTGGAATGGACCCCATGTGAGGAAGTAGAAACAGAGCAATGCCAATGATGCATCATCTCCAGTTACTGAATTATCTTCTAGTTCTCCCAAAAGGCTTAGAGTTTTTTACAGGAAGAAATTCCATGGTGGTGGAGGCTGTCATTTCAAGGGCCCCCCAATGCAACCAGGTGGTGATGCTGATTTGTCAGCTGGGCAAGATCATGATTTAGAGTACCACTGCAAGATGCTCAAGCAATGGCTTCTAGTTTCTCCAGGTTATATAGTAGTCAAGGGCAAGAATGAGGATTAGAATATGTTGTAGATTGCCTTTATGTCACATC